>JAKSZP010019253.1:0-24656 GCA_022478985.1 Massospora cicadina
AATCATCTGTGAGTAAAAGAAGGTTCCATCCAGTTTCCAAAGAAAATTTGAGAAAATATTTATGACAACTTTAATTATCTAAAGCTATGCTCTGATTTTTTAAAAACCCAAGTATATAATGGTTAGCCGTGTGTAGCACTCAATGTGCTTTAAACAATAGTAGGCGCATATGGTAGTCTAAAATATTATGTGGCAATGCTCAATAGTCTAATTAATATTTTACAATTGTTATGTTAAATTCATTCTAAAGCCTAGATTTAAGGTGTTGGAAGGTATTAAATGTCATGATTTAAATCTAAGGAATGTAAAGCTTAATTAAAGTATATAGTGATTGATGGTTTTATTATGTATCCTTTATTTAGTGAACCATAGCACAAAGCTTTGGATATAAACAGTTCAGCATAAAGCGATTGATTATGGCTGTCACAACTTAGGTGACTATTTAACATAGTGTTGCATCTGAACTGAATATCATAGGGAATACAAGAGAAAAAAATACATTGTGTACATTTATGAACTACCAGACTATCTTATTAGCAGCATTGTGAGATGTTTTAGGGTATGGAAGAGTAATTGGTTTTCAAATCCAGAAGTTAATAACATTTAATTTATTAGATAAAGCTAAAGAAACGTAGTATATTTGAGAAAAACAAGAACTTTTTTAAAAAAACAAAAATTATAATTGTATATCCAAGAAGTGATATTGTGGTTTACTAACTTGAAAAATGCGTGTTGATCACACTAAAATTATGCAATATATTTTTTGATAAGTGAAATTCTCCTCTTATTATGAGATCTTTAAAATGTGATGATTAAATATTTTATGTATAATAACTAGTTGGGATGAAATAAGTTAAGCTAAAAGAATGACTATGGTTTAAATTCAATTCTTTTTCATTGGACGCCAGAAATTACCTTTTATGAGCTTAACAACGATGATGTATTTTCTGATGCCTTCTGCAATAACTTTATATTACAAAGCTAGCAACTTGGTAAAAGCTTTTACAAGAACATTCCTACTGCTGAATTTCCTTTATTGTGAATGATTGAGAGATCCATGATGTTGGATGCTAAATAAGAAATTGAGCAGCTCACATTCAGTGCGAGCTGCCCTTGCATCAACTCAGCAAAAATTCTTTTTTTAACCCCGCTTACCCCAAAACCTGCCAGCGCATTAAGTCTTTCACTTGTGTGCCAGCTCTCATCACTCTCGTTGAACGTCAGCTTGCTCAATAAGTTGAGGTTATGGACACTGATGGCCCCATAAACGAAAAAAACCCACAACTATACCTCCTTATGCCCCATGTTACTGATGATCCCACTCCAATGCTGTCTGTCATGGTCCAACAGCTAAAGTGGGCGCTGGACAAAAGTTTCTCAAAAGCTTCCTCACCTTCTGATATGGCTTCCTAGGCTGTTAGCTGAGGTGCCATATTAGGAAATTTTTTATATATCTAATAATCCCTTTGTTTGGCCCATTTGAAAATAAAGATGCGTGGCGGCTCACCCTTTAGGGTTGGGCACCACTAGTGCTAAAAAAAGAAAAGAGATCCATGATGTTAGGAAGTAATAAGCTAAATAGGTTACTTTGACAAAGTCCTTATCTTATTCTCAGTTCACCCATTAACCCTTGTGGAACCTCACGAGTGCAAGTATTATTACAGTGAATAAATACATGCACTATACTCAGGACAATAGAGACTTAGTCACTCGTTGAAGTATAAACAATATTACTCATCAAAAGCTTATTTTACTTCGGATATATAGATAAACTGGAGAATTAAACAATGAGGATAGTGAGAAGAAATTCTGTAACTTTTAAATTAATAAATTATTACCATGATGATACCTTGTTGTAAATATTCCAATATCTGCGCTACAAAATTGATAAACCTTTTGGTTATAAGCATGCTTTATAGCATACTGTAAATTATTATTAAGGCAATAAGTTGATTTTTACAAGTATTTATGTCTTTTTATAAAATGAGAGATAAAATATATGGGACTGTTATTATAACGCCATTTTAGCACAAGAGACTCATGTATATCATGTATTAATTTATTTGAGGTAAGCTGACCAGGGGATGGACATTATTAAAAGAAGCAAGAAAGTAAATATTGACATGATACCTGAGCAGGGTCAACTCTGCCATAGAAAGTTTTTCACCTTCATATCGAGACTCAGATTTTTCTGGTTGCGTCATGGGTAAGGTTTTCGTGTTATTAGACCTACTAACCGCCAATAGCTTCCTTCAGCTGGCACCCCAATTGATGTGCAAAGGGTGGGAATCAAACCTGCAACCTTCAGGTTGGTAGCCGTATGCCCTATTGACTTGCCTTCCACCCCCTCATGTATATCATGTAGACCTATAACAATTACCAAATAAGATGCAACATACATCAGGTAAAACTTCTTTAATGAGAAGGCTTTATGACGGGTGAAAGATAAAGGTGATTTTTTAATTTTTATAAGCCACATGCTATAGGGGCATCAAACCTTTATATTTCAAACAGGGTTGGCTAGATGCCTCAGAAAAAGTCCTCAATCTCTGTGTTGTGTTACGCGTTGTATCTAAAAAGATTGTTAAGATATTAATTGCTGATGATTTCTACCATATATTAGTCCTGATTTATTCTAAGTTTTAAAAACTTTTTTGCATCAAAAAACCTTCTTAGCTCAATGCTAGGGTCAAATGGGCAATCAATTTTGTATAATAGAATAAATAAGTTAAACATCAGAAGCTTTATTTTTGAATTTAAGTAACCTTTGGTTTTTATGAATCATCATTGGCTTACATCCTCTAAGGGTATTAATTATAATTTGTTCTAAGTGTTATACTTATCTTTTGCATTTTTACACCATATTTCTTGCTCTAATAGCCTAAAATATACCATATGTTTTGCTTGTAATAGTAATGGCATCTGTCATAGTTTCAAGAAGATATTTTAATTTCTAAGTTATTAGGGATCCCAAAAAGCCAGTGGCATAAAGGAATCTTGTTATGATATCTATTTAAAAATATAAACATATAACAACAGGTACATTATATCAAGAACTTTAACAAAGACTTCAATAAACTCTATAATATCAATTTATAAAGTCTGATATTTATTAATCAAGCTATGACGACCAGAGGATGGACAATACTGAAGCCCAAAGAGCAAGATTAAAAAATTAAAGACTGAGCAAAAAGAATAAAAGCTCCCAAAATGGGTATTTGAGACACACAAAATGAAAACACATTTAACCAGGTGAAACAGCAGAGAACCATTTATACCACCATGGATTAAGAGAAGGGAGATTGGGTGCTCATTCTCAGCATCGTCTTCCTCTTCACAAAGCAGAGCATGAGCCAAGTTGGAGATCAAGGGTGTAGTGGCATTGGAGGTCCGTGGTTAAAGGGCTTATGATCAGTTAGTCATAAAAATCGTCAGTTGTAAAAAATACGCCCATATATAGAGGGCCATTCTTTTTCCAATGAATGTGGGCGTCGGAATTTTGGAGAACGTGGTGATATGGTGTGGGAAACTTTAGCTTAGGGATTCTGCGCTACCGCTGTCACGTTCTGGTTGGCATCATTGTTTTTTTCTAATTATGGTTGATATTTTTGAGTTCCAGAATGCTGGTAGGGTATAATGGGAGTAGGGAGTTCTTTTGTAAGAATTGTCAATAATTTTGCGACAGCTTTGCATAGAGGATGACAATCTGGCGCGGCAGCAGCTTCAAAAGCAAGCTGGCAGTCACTTTGGAATTCTTTGGCGCAAGTCTAGGAGGATAGAAATAAGGGGTCACTGAGTGTCTCATTGAGAATTGATGAACCGTGCAACTTAGATTGGGAATGGGTCAGTGAAATTTAATGATTCATTGGTTTCAGCCAATAAGCCCATAGTCTCTGATTGAATAGTATTGGGGCCTCAGCATTTGAGCGAGAAATTGTTTGATTTAGGGAAGCTGGTATCAAGCATCTGACCAAGACAGTTTGTGATTTGTGGAAGCATCTGTGGCACTGGGCAGTGGAGGGGCCTGATTGATTTCTTCAGGATTTGATTAGGCTGCAGGTTTTAGGGAAGGATGATAAGATAGTACCTCATACTGAATAAACGCATGCTTAGTGGTGGGAGTGATCTGGCAGAGGTGGGCTCAGAGCCACTGGAAGCTGCAAGGGATGGGCACTTGCCTTTTGAGTGGTACAACTCAAAACAGAATGTACAGATAGTCCGCCCACCCTTGATGCGGGCCCAGTTTGGGTGGTTGGGAGCAGAAGGATGACAGCACAGGGAGGAATTGATAAAGAAAGTTTATAAGATTTAGGATGATCATGGCAAACTCAACAGGCCCAGGAATGCATGAGGCCCCATTTGGGACCACAAATTCTTAGATGAGGTTGGTGCTGTAGGCTGCCAAACCTTCCATCAGCTTTGGATTGAAAGCTGCAGGGGAAAGCTGATTGGGCAAACCAGCAAGCTGAACATTAAAATGGTCTCCGCTGGGAGCCAAGTCTGGGTGGTTAAGGAGTGCCCTGGAAACTAGGGCACAGTTTCTGAAGTGGTGACATAGTATTCACAAGTGAAACTGAGGTCAAAATACCCCTTATAGAGGCAAAAAAAATAAGCCAGATGGCTGCATCACCACCTGGGATAATTTGATTATTTGTTCTACATTATATATGAATAACTTTCATATTTAACCTGAAGGCTGAAACGCATACTGCTCCTGGGGAGCACCAGGGGCAACGGGAACTACCTAGGTACAAGCAATGTAGGAATTGATATCTTTGGGCAGAGCAAACTGACTCAAGGATTCAGTAGGACTGGATGAACCAGTCTGAGCACGTTTTTCTCACCAGACAGAAAACACTAGGGGAGTTTCGCCGCTGCCCCACGCTGGAGCAGCTGGTTGGAATCTGAGGACATTGGGGTAGGATCATCGGCAGGAAGTCAAATTTTAGATTAGTTTTACTTTTTTAATAAATTGCCTAGAAAATAACGCTATGAAGAAAAGAAAATTTTGTGGGTCAAATATTGGTCAGGTAATAGTTATTAAAACTGGGCAGCTATTTGTGTTAAAAGAAAGTAAACGAAGCATTAAAAACATTAATTATGAATTACCTATGTCTTTTACAAAATTTATAGCATGCAGCCAATTCTTTAAGACGAGAATTAATTTTGTTTTAAGAAACTTTTCAGCACAGGAAGTCCCCAAAATCTGATAATAAAATAACTAGCCACTGTATGATATGTGGAATTATATAGATTAATGTGATGTTATATCAACTGTGAGGATGGTGTCCAATGGTAGCTTACTAGAGCATTTTTCAAGATGTCATTATGATACTTGAAATGCACTGAAAAGTAGATGCTGATGAAGTGAACTGTATGTTGAGAATTATTGAAGTTTGCGGTCCTGAGGCCATTAAAATATTCATATAGGTTTAGTTTTTAGTCGTTGAGGATAGATGTGGAGTATAGTTTTTTCAGTAAATAGTGGCTCTTATATTTCAATAAATGGATCTATAAAGAGTTTAATAAATTGATTTAGTAATAATTTTATTATCATATGCTAGATGGTAACCTTTAAACATTTACCACTTTTTTATAGTTCATAAATAAATTGGCATAGATAAATTGCAAAGCTAATATTATAAAATTAGTCTTTTTTTCAGACATGCCGGTTATAATTAATCTTATAAATTTAAGCTACAGCTTTAAATTTGGAGTGTTTCTTTGTCACCAAAATTTATATAATAGTCATGAAGGATCTCCTGAGAGACAAGTAGTTTTTGTTAAGGATTTTTAGTATGGCATATAACCCGCTGAGAATTTCAAACCTCCATTTGAGAAAGTCTGTGTGAGGAGTTATTTAGTCAATTTTTTTGGTTTTTATTCATTAAAGGTTCAGTTATTACTACCTTAAGCACTAAAAAAGCTGTACTCACTTTCAAGATAATATATAGGCTTTATGTATAAACACAATGATAACAGCTGAAATTATACTCTTGTTGGCTTTATCCTGGTTGAAGCTTAACTAAGCAAATCATTCTGGACAGGTTTGAGTACCTGCTTTATATATTGCGTGGCTGCTATAATTACAAAGGCCCATGTTGGGTGCATAATATGATGTATTACACTTTGTGAGTGCCTTCATGAGGAGATTTAATGGTGTTTTAATGGGGTAGGGTGAATCTGAAAATTATTTTACTATGTAAGTTGAGCTTAAACAATTCTTTAAATTAATAAGAGAGACGGTTTGTTCTGTATATACAATCCAATCTGAAGTCAAAGACTGGCAACATCTTTTGTGAAATCTTTTTATAATCTTACAGCAGCTAAGGGTATATAAGTCTGTTTCTTTCACAATATGCAGGTATTATAACTGGGACTCAAGGTTTTGTTGAAAGCAACAGGGCGGGATCTATTTAGAGCAATAAAAAGTTACTTAGATGATTGACCTCCATAAAATTAAAAGTCTCTGATTATCTTTAAAGCATTTATATATGACCTTAAAATGAAGACTTACTGGGACATAGAGTAGTATACTAAGACAGAAATTCTTAAAAAACTTAAAGCCTACCTTTATGCACAATTCAGTGAAAAGTTCTATGATTTTTGTATCTTTGTTAATGGTAGTTTAACTATATATATTACCTTCTCATATAAAGCAGTTGTGTACTGATACAAAGTTCCAAGGTAGAAATGACTATATTTTGACAATGCAGTATGTTTCAGCTGCAGTGCCAAACCCAGAACCAATATAATGGGTTTGACACTCAAAAACAATATTTGGCACTGGAAATACTCACTAGTAATTAAGTAAGAAAAAAACTAAATCTATTTTTGTACTCATCTAGGCTATTTTCTTTATAATAGAAAGATTCTAATATCAGTAAATGAGTGTTAAAAATTAGCTGAGTAGACTAAAAGAAGACATTGATTGATAAATTATATTACTAATAAATAATGTTTAAAGTGCATAAGCCAAATGCTTAAGTAATCAGATATCATATTGAATATAATCTTTAAACTAATTCAATGATTATTTATAATAGTACGGAAAAAGAGCGCTTGGTGTTCTTGTAAATTCACATCTATCTGGAAATAAAACAAAATGAGTGCGCTGAGGTCTCATAAATTGATATTGCATCTAATGAACAGATCTCAGAGGCCTCATGATAAGGTTGATTAAGATAAAATACTATTTTAAATTAATTTTTTTAAATTGCTTGATATCACTTTTGATTCTAAGACATAGCTACATGGTTAGTATTAGAATTTTGTCTATAGATTAAATTAATCAGGTGCTTTAAAAAATATGAAATTTGTATCTTCATGGCCTAGCAGAATCTTAGAGGTAAATTTATCCTCAAAAAGTTGATATATTTTGGTTATTCAAGTCAAAAGTTATGGCGAGTTGCAATAGTAATTTTATAATAAGTTATATCGTTATTCTTAAAAATAAATCAAATATATATTAAGGGAGTAATTAATATGATATTGAGTTGATTGACTGGCTCATAAGGAAGATCTTTTATAGATGATGCCCAATTATTTATTTAACTGAGGTAAGCTGACCAGTGATGGACATTACCAAATATACGTGAAACTAAGAATAATTAACAAATATAGAAATTGGGCACCCCAGGGTACTCAAGTTACCCCTGTTGCCAGCGGGACTGCCAGGTAAGGGGGGTTGGTGCGCTAGGCTGAGGGGGTTTCCCCTGCTATGGAGAAGGTGTGAAGGAAAGGTTCTGTGTGGAGGAACCAGAGTGGGAACCATGAACTATGAGCGCTTTTTGCCTTGGTCTCATATATCCATAGAGCCAGGCTTGGAAGTGCTCTAGCAAGTGGACATGGAATCTGTTAATAATCCCATGAATGGTTGGGATCGTGCCCTTGAATGAATCTAATGCAATTGTGTGTGTTGTCCACATTGCAATGGGTATTATTAGGGAATGGAGTGTGGATGGGATTGGTGACTCAATATGGAGCGTGAAGATGCTCTTTAATATCGAGAATTTTTGTTCGTTTTGGATCTTGAGCAGGCGTGCAACTTCCTGCCATATAGATTTGATTGGGGGACATGTTTCTAGGCGGTGATGTAGGGATCCCTCCCCTCCACATACTGCACATGTTTTGTGGAGGGAGTTGGAACGTTCTGCTGTCCTATAAGTCCTTCTCAGACAGCGCCAAGCGTTTGCTCTTATCCTCAGCTGTAGGAGTGGGTGGTGAGTCATTTTCCACATTGCTTTCTGTGTGGTTAAATTATAAGGAATGTCCAACATATCTAGGTATTCTATCCTAGCTATGTTTGGGGTTAGTGCGAGCATATCTTTCTAGGGGTGGTTTTCTGGGTTTCTTAATTTGAATTGGGGGCTGGGTCTTCCCCTTCCCTGTATAGTACCCATGTTCTCTATGGTCCATCCCATACGGCGGATAGTTCAGAGGATATGTTTGAAATGAGGGGAGGTTCCATGCGGACCCGTTGCAGTAGGGTGCTTGGCAAGGTAAGAAAGTAGTCTGGGTGGGCTATGTGGGTTGGTTAATTTGAGCGCCTGTGCAAAGTTAGTCCTTGCTGCTCTGGACCAATGTTGTTGCGGGAGGTCTGGAGCAAGGACTTCCTTTATCCATGTACCTAGGATGTGATTGGCATGGATTTCAAAATCTATTAGTCCCATGCCTCCACTTGAGCGTGGGCCAAATAGTGTTTCCATCCGTATAGGAGGGTGAGAGCCAGGCCACAGCCAGCCCTGGATAAGCGCGCGGATTGAAGTTATAAAGGTAGGTGAGAAGGCGATTGCGTGGGCTGGGTACCATAGTATTGGGGTGATGAGCGAGTTAGCAACTGTAACTCTCCCTGTTAATCCTGGGGCTCTTCCCTTGAGGGAGGCGACGCGTTTGGATACCCATTGTAACAGGTTATTTTCCATTGTCTCGTTAGCATATCCCCCTGATTCTAGCCAAATTCCAAGGTGTTGGACAGGAGTGGTGGTGGGAGGTGTTGTAAAGGGTAAAATGATTGGGTTTTTTCTTCGTGTGTTGGTATGAGGTTCTGATGTTGTGGCCCAATTGTTTTTGTATTTGCCTAAGAGGATGATTTCTGTCTTTCTTTTGTTGAGCGATGCATTGCTCACCTTGGAGTATTCCTTTAGAGTGCATTCCAGTTGTCGGGCATCTTCAATGTTTGCTATACCTGCTACGCAGTCATCTTCAAAGGCCAGTATCTTGACTGTTGGTTGTCCTTGTGCGGTTATCCCCATGAGACGTGAGTCAGTTACTCGGAGGAGTGGGTCAAAGCTGAAATTGTATAGCAGTGGGCTGAGGGGGTCCCCCTGTTTGAGCCTTCTGTGTGGTTTAATCTTGTTTGTTAGGAATCCAGGGCCGCATACAGCCATGGTTGCAGATTCTGTTAGTAGCATCGCCCATTTTATGAATCTTGGTGGGAGTTTGAAGGCATGTAGACATTCTTTTAGGTATGGCCAGCTAACCCGGTCATACGCCTTTTCCTAATCCAAGAAGATCAGGGCACCAGTTGCTTTAGATTGGCAAATGTTTGCAACAGGGTGAATTTTGTTCCAGATTGAACGCCCTGGTATAAACCCAAACTGGTTGGGTGATAGGACGTCAGATGCAATTGCGCCTAATATATCTGCTAAAATTTTTGTTAGAATTTTTGTGTCAGTGTTGGAGAGTGCAATTGGGCGTCAGTTGGCCAGGTCCAACTTGTCACCCTTTTTATACAAGGTTATAACATAGGATTCATGGCCTCCTGGTAGAAGGCGTGTTTCCAGCAAGCACTGGTTCATAGACGCCAATAGGAGGGGGACGATCTGTTGAAAATATTTTTTGTAAAATTCGTAGGGTATCCCATCAGGCCCTGGGCATTTCCTACGTGGTGCACCATGAATTGTCTCCCAAAGCTCCTCCCATGTAATTAGGGATAGTATGTTGTAATTTGGTGGTGTGATTTGTATCTCGGCAGTTTGTATAATTTCTTTAATTTTTTTTCTGAATCTGTTGGCATTTCGCAATATAATTTGGTGTAATAATGGTGTACTTCCGCCTTGACCTCCGTTTGGTCAGTTGCCACAGTTCCGTTGGTCTTACGGACCTTTGTGCACATGCACTGGTTTTTGCGGGAGTGGAATTGGCAGAAAAAGTATGTCAAACAGGTTTCACCTTCCTTCATGAACTTACCTTTGTTCGATACTTTGATTCTGTTGGTGTTTGAAGATGAGATTGTTAAGTTGGGCAGATATTTCTGCCCATTTGCGTCCCCAGTTGGGGCTATAGCTAAATCTCAGATTACTTATTTCCAGGTGGTCTAGTTCCACTAAGGTACACTTGATTATGGCCGTGTCCGCGGTGTACTTATGTGATGCAATATGTCAAGTTTTGTTGATTAATCCTTTTTGAAATTTTCCCATGTTCTGATGGGATCCAAAGTGAATGGGGTTGTGAATTCTGGGTTCGTAGCCTCGTTATCGACCCATTTGGATATCTCAGGCAATTTTATATCTTCCAGGTGAAGCTTTCTCCAAGGCGACACCTGTGTGTGGGATTGGGTTGGTGTTAACTGCACTGTAACTAATCGGTGGTCAGAAAATTGATCTTATTTGTTATAAATTTGGAGATTCTTGAGCGGTGGGATTGTGGGACGAGAATGTGGTCAATGCGACTCATCAATATGAGCGCTCCCTCGCGTATGTTGGGCCTCGTCATGTGGGGAAGGAGTGGTGATTTGGGGAAAGAGCATCCTGTAAGCCAAGATATGCCTTCATTGTGCGATTTTCAATGTGTCCAGGTGGGTATCTCCTGGGATTGGGCCATCAATCTGTATTGGGGTTATCCCAGCAGTTGAAATCGCCTAACATGATGGTATCTGGTGGGAGGGTGAGAGTAGAAATTTTTTCAAAAAATTGTTTTCTCCCAGTTGCAGTGCACGGTGCAATGATACATGCTAACAAAATTATTTCCTCTTGGCATGTGATTGTTGCTACCAGGACTTGACCGTGCAAGTATGATGATGAGTTTGTAATTTTAAATCTTTGTTGTTTCAGATGATTACCCCACAGTGAGACATCCATACTGATTGTGATGGTGCGACCCTTGGTAGACCAGGATTCTTCTTCCCCTTGTAGACAGTGGGTTTCTTGGATGGCCAAGATGTCTACAAGAGGTTTTCACAGGAATGCCAGCTTTTTGGCTTGGGACATATGAGCCCTGGCTCCCGCGATCTTTAGCGTCCCTATTGACACTGAGGTGCCTGTGGTGCCTCAGGAGCGGTTGGGAGGGCCCTCTGGCCCTATCCCACCATGGCTCATTTTGGCCATGCTCCGCATCTGTACTCCAACTCTTTCACTGCCATTGTTGGTTCCCTTGATCTGACCCAATGATTCAAGGGAATTGCAGTTTTTTGCATTTGTGTCAACTTTTCCCGCACAGGTCTCATGTTGATTTGATGCGGATTATTGATTGGATTTTATATGTTTAAGGTTCAACTTTGTTGAATTGTGCACCGCATTATTGCCCAAATTGCGGTTGCATTGTTTCTCATATGTGCATGACTGATGTCACTTTATGACTCAGTCAGGTTATTGTGACAATTTTTGACCTGGGCATATTGTTCTGATTGGTTGGTTCAGTGAATATCCAAAACATCCTCCCAAATTTGTCCAGGGCTAATGGCGGACTCCGCGTGTGCTGCCGCTTCAGCCGCTGCTCACTTGCGGGCTTTTTGTGCTGCTTTACGTTGTTTACTTGTAACTGGGTTCACAATGGAGTATAGTCCATCTTCACCCCAGCGGAATGGGTGGTGCCCATCAGTCATTTTGGCGAAGTTTTCATTATCTTCATCCATAGCTTCCTCACAAAAATCATTTTCCATTAAGCCCTCTTTCACAGGGCATGCATGTTCCTTGTGGTCCAGTGAGCCATAGTGGTTGCAAATGGGCAGGTGCGCGTTCTGGTGTAACTCAGAATGCAGCTGACTGGCTCTCATCTGCGAAGTGAAATTCTGCTGTGCAGGGAATTCTGGATAAGTCCTCTTTCACTTCTGGGAAGGGGTTGATTACAGCAATAGCTTTGCCCGTGCACAGGTCAGGCATTAAGTGAAATTGCTGTAATTCAGGTTGTTGAATTTCTCCGTAGGCCACAAGACCTTTGCAGAGCTCCTCTTCAATTACCTTATGAGGAAGGTTGGTGGGGAGTGAGTCAAAAGAGATGAACAAAGTTTTTGCTTTGTTCCATCTGGTGCACGCGGTGCACACAATTTTTTTGCCCTCAGGGAGGACAATTTCCACGCAAATTTTTGCTGCAGCATTGGCTTCATCGGCTGTTTCAAAACTAATATCAATCTAGCTGTGACCCATGTTGTTGGTGGATACGTACACTGCGTGAGGGAAAAGTGAGGGCTGTGCCTCACATATCTTCTCCCACAGGGTCAGTGACTCATCCCCAAGGAAGAGTCTAATCCCATGCTCCACCTTTGACAAGGGTTGGTTGAACTGAATGTACATATATTGCGCGTGATTTACAGTGAATACCATAAACCCAGACGGTGTTTGAGTTTGCAATTTTTTTATGGATTGGGTTCCTGGTCCCCCTCCAGGGCGTTTCTTGTCCTTAGTTGCACCATTAAGCAAACCACTCGCCACGACGCTCGCCCATGTTGTATTATTTTTGTTATTAAAGTCGCCCATCTTTCCTGTGTGTGATTATCCAAATTTTCTGTTCTAATCAAATCGTAGTAACTAAAGTGGTTGTTACGAGAAACAAAAGCCAGATGATGCCCAATTAGCTATAGAAATTATTAGATTTAAATTGTTTTTATCTCTTTAAAATCCTTTTCAGGCGGAATTAACTTTTTATGGGACTGATTAGCATGTTCCATCATAGAAGTATTGATTCCCATTGAACCCCAATTTGGGCATCTTGAGAGAGGTCTTATGACTGTTGGACAATTGCCACCTTGACTTCAGCAAAAAAATTTTTGGGGAGGAATAACCCCAATTTAACAAATATGCTCGGGCAATTACATGTCCAATCTCATAATAATATTTTCCTGAATGTAAATAATGACAATATTGGCCAAAAGACCCTGGACGTTCTTGGTGGAAACCAGCGAATCAGGGCAACATTTTTACACCTAGTAAAATAGGCTATTAATTCTAAATCTACCAGTTATATTATTCTGACCTCATGGCATATTCTGAGGTGCCCCTCAAATGGTTCTCCCTCTGCCAAGGAAAGTTCAAATTCAACACCTAAGCGTGGACCCCCCTTTTAGAGGCGTGGCGGAGGTCCACCAAGGTGCAATTATTTTAGCAGATGGCGATAGATTGAAGCATATCAAATCATTATCACACAGGTACGTTCTTCATAACAATACCATCCCTTCAATTGTTTCACCCAAGTGACCCCAATTTCCTGAGCTCCAATAGGGCGACTTAAAATATTACCTATTCTGGAAGTTACCAAGCTATTCAACATGCCTAACCTTGTATTTCCATTGACCCTCAATATAATAAAAATATGGAATGGTCCAATATCAATTGGGATCGTTTTCTTTTATATTCACGCACTGCTATTAAAAACACTAAAACCCGAGTTTTTAAGTAGTGTTTATTTTTAAATTTTAATAACCCCTTGTGGAATCCAGCGGTTTAAGCACCAGCGAGCACAAATAAGCTTGATTCCTACAAACTGGTTCTCACTACAGGGGACCCCTGTACACCTCATAAATCTATAAAAATGGGGGCTTCAAACGTGAGTAGCCCTCCCACTTTTCCACTTCACATAGAATCACGTTTAGTTGATCTGGAAAAGAAGCTAGAAAGCGTTCTGTCCCGTCTCAAAGAACTTGAGCAGCGCCCACTAAAACCACGCTTTAAAGACAAGTACATCCCTGTTGAAAGGAGCATTGCTACTTTTTTGTACGTTTATAGCTGCTATGAATGTCGCAACAGACAAGCAAAAAGTTCAACACATCCTTCCTTGTTTAAGCCGCATATTGCAAGAGATGATAGTTCCTTACCTGGACCCTTTACACACCTGGGCAGAGGTGAAGGAGGCTCTTTTGGCTGAACTCAGATCAAAGCAGAGTTTAATAGGGAAAACAGGCCTTTATGCGCCTTAGCATGTATGAAGGTGAATCACCCATAGCCTTTTTAAAAAGATTTTAACTCGCTGCACAAAGGTTTTCAACCTCTAACATGCTCACCTTTGATGATGCTATCGCCTCCCTGCTAACTGGGTTATCTTCTCAGCCCTCTCTAGCCAGGCATATCATCTTGATGAAATGCTACTTCAAAAACATCCGTGACATCAAAGAGGCTTTGTTAGATGTGGCCAGATACAATTTATGTGCCACAACCAATGAAGCTGAGGTGAAACCTTCAGCCCTAACCATTGAGAAGCTTCCGCCTGTTGACCAGTTGGGAGTGAGCCCACCTGTGCCTATCCTCCCTGTAAAACCTGCTTCCTCAGTGCAACTTAAAAAGGATACCACGCCCTCGTTTAACTTGGAGACTGGTAAATTAGTTGATACCATGCTCCCACATAAGCACACCAAAGCCACTGTGTTTTCCCCTCCAGCTAAGCTGGTAGTTTGCGCCCTTAGGGTAATCCCTGCAATGATAAAGGGCTTGCTGAAAAACAAATGGTCAGAAGATAGCTACCCCTACCTCAATTGCGACCTTGCCATTGGTTTATTTTACCCTTGGGGATGAAAATGAGGGGTTACGATGACGTTCATTAATATTAGAAACACTCTCAGAAGTAGTGGTTCCTGATCATTTAAACGCTGGAGGAGTAGATGGTACCACCATACCTGAGGAAACATACCTCAGCCAAATTTTAGGGTGGCCAAAATTAATTGACACTGCTAGTGATGGTGACCAATTCTTAGCTGGCTTGGTTCGCCCTCTTCAGCGGGTTCATCCCATACAATCCATCATGGGTAAATATCCTGGGACTGCAAAAAAGCTATCCTCTACCTTCCATCTCAAGGAGGTCTTAGCTTTGTCGCCTAGCTTTGGAGAAACACTCAATAAGGATGAAGTGTTTATCAAAAGGTCCAAATACTTGACATCATGGACACTTGCTCCCCAGTTAACGTAATCTTCACTAAGCTTATCAAGAAGATAAAGCTAGCGCTTGACTTGGAGTACCCACAAGAATTTGGAATCGCAGGCCCAAACAATATCCATACTATTGGGGCATACCCTTCCATTCCCATTCAAATTAGGATGCTTATCCTATCAGCCCTTGCTGTGGCTTTGGTCAAAAACGCATATGACATGCTCATTGGCAACCAATTTATGATTGAGTATGATGGATTATTAACATGAAGCAAGTTTTCCTCTCTTTGCTCAAATATGAAGTCCCTTTATCTTATTTAATAAAGAAACAGCAAGCATGAATACTCTTGCCTGGTTGAATGCCCCTTTTTCAGCTATGACTTTATCTTATTCCACCTCTTGGAACAACATAAAGTATTGCCTAACTCAGTGGATGTTAGGGATGGCATCCTTTCTATGCTGCAGATGAGGTCTTTATTAAGCTTGGTGAACAACGAGTGGTTGACACTAAGATCACGCTCCAAATATCACACCACTTCGTGTTGCATATTATAAGTCTTGAGGGCGTTAGCCCTTTAGAGCCTTGGTTACTGCCTGGGATACTAGACCCGGTCTACCAGAGGTTATTACCCTTCTACCGGGAAAACTCACTGGGCAAGACATGGCTATATTAAATCACCAGGAGTTTGGAAGAGGCTTCCTAATTCCAGTAGAAAATAAGGAACGTATCCACTCTGTTGGCTCTATGGCAGATTTGAGCTTGCCCATTAGTAACCTGGTGTGTACCCTACCCAATATTCATATCATAAATGAGCTGACCCCAGATTAACTGAAAAAATATTATACTTTATTAGACGAATATTGCGACATATTTTCCAAATCAGACAATGACTATGGCCAGATGAAAGGTTGGTATCACTCTATCGATGTGGGTGATGCTCATCTAATTAGGTCTAAACCTTACCATAAATCAAAGATAGAAGTACAGCAGATCAGTATGGAGCTTCAGAAGTTACTAGACGCAGGGTTATCATTTTCTTCACAAAGCCCTTGGTCGTCCCCTCTGTTTCTTATTAAAAATAAACGGAGATCATTGGATAGTCATGGACTACCAAAAGTTAAATAACCTCACAAAAAAAATAGCTATCCTATCCCCCGAATTGATAATGCCCTGGACCAATTATATGGCTCTAACTTCTTTTCCGCCATGGATTTAGCTAGAGGCTATTGGCAAATGGACCTTTCCCCCGAAGATCAGGAGAAATCTGCTCTCATCTGCATTGAGGGTCTCTTCCAACCAACCCAATTGCCTCAAGGGTTGTGTAATACACCTGCATCTTTTCAGCGTGCGATGTACCACATTTTGCGGGAACTGAAGTTAACTTGTGTCATTATATATCTTGATGATATCAAAGTGTTCTCACGAACCTTTAAGAAACATTTTGTTCACCTGAAGGAGGTGTTTCAACGGTTACACATGTCAAATATTAAGTTGAAGCTCTCTAAGTGTATCTTTTTCCAAAGGAAATTGGATTTTCTTGGACATTCCATTTCCCAAGAAGGAATCCAACCCATGCAAGATAAGGTTGAAGCAATTTTAAAAATGCCTCCCCCTAAGACTCTACTGGAAGTTCAGGTATATCTAGGTATGATGGGGTATTACTATCAGTCTATACCCAAGTTTGCCAAACTCAGCGAACCACTCATTCGCCTATTGAGTAAGAACACCCCTTTCTATTAGGGTGCTGAACAGAAAGCCACTTTCTAGACGTTGAAACAACTGCTACAACAACATCCTATCCTGAGGCACCCCAATAACATTAAACCATTTATCCTATTTACTGACGCTTCAGACTATGGCGTTGGGGTCATATTATCCCGACTAGATAAAAATGGTGTAGATCATCCTTTAACCTATTTCAGTAAGACGCTGTCAAATGTGGAACGCAATTATATTGTAACTGAGAAGGAGTGCCTTGCAGTTCTGTTAGCTGTGAAGCATTACCGCCCAATTTTATATGAAACCACCTTCACAGTGGTTACAGACCACGCTTCACTAAACTGGTTACAGAACATGAAGGATCCTACTGGCCAGTTAGCTCATTGGGCTCTAAAGCTCCAGCATTATGACATTAAGAACAAGCACTGTGCTGGGACCCATCACATGAATGTTGATGGGTAAGTCGGCTTTCAGTTCTTCATTTTGGATTGTAGCGAGGCAGAAAGGTTATATGATCTTTTAATGACCCCCAAGGATTGGGAGGATGAGGTGAGCCTGTACAGAAATTATTAGATTAACACTCTCGCAACACTAAGGTGGAGAATGGGAAATTATGCAAACAGGTGGGGGCAAAGTGTTTGCCTTACCTTCAGCCCTTAGAATGTGTGCCTGCTATACTAGAAGCTCACTCTACCTTAGGTCATGGAGGAGCAAAGAAAACATATGAATGGATTAAGGATCGGTACTATTGGGAAGGGATTATGAAAACCATTGTTGAAGTCTTGGATTCCTGTCTCAGGTGTAAAAAGCAATCCAGTTTAAAAATTAATAACAATATCTATCAACTACCCCTCAACAGCCATTCCACACCTTTAGTCTAGATGTAGTAGGTCCCCTCCCTCAGACAACTGGTAGAAACAGATTTATCATAGTCAGCATTGACCACCTTACTAAGTGGATGGAAGCCGTAGCTCTTCTTGCACAAATGGCCAAGGCCAACGCCACCTTATTACACCAATACATTTTCACTTGTCACGGCTGTCCCCAAGTATTACTCTGCGACAATGGTAAGAACTTCACCTCCAGAGTAGTCAAAATTCTAGCCACTTCCATGGGAGCTCAAAAACTTTTCTAAGCTCCATATATTCCCTCCACAAATGGGACCGTGAAAAGAGCAAATGGAACCTTGGTTTCCAATTTACGAAAAATGGCCTCCTATGATCCTCTTCACTGGGATCAATATCTACCCAGTGCTATTGTGGCATACCGGATTAGCTATCACCAGATCTTAAAGATGTCACCCTTCCATTTCATGTATAATCAGGAACCCAGAATACCTGCCCTTTTAGCTAAGGATGTCTTCTCTAGTGGTGAGAACCCTGAAAAAGCCATTAGAAGACTAGCTCACCAAATCATCTAGCTTCAGTCTGAGGCTATGACGAAACTATCTAAAATGGTCACTAAAGAGGGAGAAGCTGCCAATGAGCTTTGGGCTCTCCTACCTTCATTTCAAGTGTCTGATATGTTCTATATTACCATAATTGCATCACTCCAAGAAGCAGCAAGCTTGGATCAATTTGGAAGAGACTGTGTACCATCACTTACAAGAGAGGAAACGAGTACTATCAAATCTTTAGCTACAAATTACTATTATTTGTTTACATGGCCGTTTCCTATGGGCCTATTCTACTCCCAACATTCTTGAGAGGGGTGATGTTGGTCTTTTGCCGCTTCAACTTCGGCAAAAGAATGTTTTGGGGAGGAATAACCCTGATTTAAAAAATACAATAAGGCATTTACTTGTCTAATCTCATACTAATATCATTTTGCATGTAAATAATGATAATATCGGCCAAAAGACCCTTTCCATTCTCAGTGGAACCCCACAAATTGGGGCAACACTTTTCCACCTACTAAACGGGCTATTAAGTTTAAATCTAGCAGCTGGATTACTCCAACCTTGAAGCATATTCTGAGGCGCCCATCAAATAGTTCTCTCCTGATACAGCCAGTGCAAATTCAACACCTAAGCGTGGACCCCCTTTTATAAGCGTGGCGGAGGTCCACCAAGGTGAAATTATTTTAGCAGATGTTGATTGGTTTAAGTACATTAAATCAATACCACACAGTTACGTTCTGCCTAACAATAACATCCCTTCAATTTTTTCACCCAAGTGACCCCAATATCATGAGCTCCAATAAGGTGATTTAACACATTACTTATTTTGGATGTTACTAGCTATTCCACACGCCTAACATTGTATTTCTATTGACCCTCAAAATAATTTAAATATGGAATGGTCCAATATCAAGAAGGATCATTTTCTTTTTTCTCACACCGCTAATAGAAAATTCATTAAACCCAAGTTTTTAGTAGTGTTTTTTTAATTTAACAAACACCTTGTGGAATCCAGCGGCGTAAGTACCAGCGAGCACAATTAAGCTTGATTCCTATAATGACAATGCCCCCAAGATCTTTCCTAGGGGCACGTACTTTCAAAGGAACCAAGTGTGGACTCAATTAACTGCAGAGCCAGTATCACCAGTTTAAATAGAATATTCAATCCTACACAGATAAATGATTTCATATGTCCAATCATAAAGAATCAAGTTTATGACCTATATCTCTTGGCCTAAAATGATAAAATAATACAAGTTCCACTACTTAGTATTCAAAATAGATAGGTCAGTGAGTGCTATGATTTTGGCTTGATATCAGAGATATGCAAGAGGTAGCACAGGGTCAATCCCACTGAGCAACGGATGGACAATATGGAGATCATCAGTCCCAAGATAAACTTAACAAATGTAATAGAAATATGAAGTAATCGCTTCAGCAATAACACTTTATTTCTTATAATGAGTAAACTAAAGTCCAACTGCTAACTTTCCTCTTTTAATAGTACTCACTCTCTTTTCTTAATCAGCTGACCCCCTAATTCTCTTCACCTTTCACTCATGTCTTCATTGTTTCTGGTCAGTTTCAACCCTTTCACTTAGTTGCTCCTTAATTACTACTTTTTGAGGGTTTTGCCTCATTATTAAAGCTCTGGAAGAATTTTTCCTATTTGCTGAATTTGATTTTTATCAGCAACAACTCATCATAGATTAATTGATAATACTTATATAGGATTAATCTCGATGGATAACCAATGATCCATCAGTGGTTGTTTAGGCTTATCATCCAGTCATATAGATCTCTCAACATAACCCCCCCTTTGACTGGACAATAAGCTGCAACACCATTCTTTGATCATTACATGGTACAGCCTGTTACACGTCATCAACTAAGAGCTCAAGACCCCAACGTTTCCCTTTGGTTATGGCTTGGCACAGATCTGGGCGACCCAGGACGCATTCCACTCCACCAGTTCTCCCTTCCCCAGGCGATGAAGGAGGGGTCAAAGTTAACGCCGTGACCCTTCTGGCTTGGGAGGAGCTCCTTCCTGAAATTTTCAGACCTTTGTCTCCCTTGCGTGTCCCCTTTAGGGAAATAGTGGTCCAGTTACACTGGGGAGGGGAACGGAGCTGAGGCCCTTTGTTTAATGAAGCAGCCCAGCTTCTAATGACAGCTTTAGCCGTTTAGTGCTCCCACCTCTCCCTGAGCCTCATCCTGTGGTATTGTCAGTACAACAGATTCTGTGCTTTGTGCAGTGTGTGGTAGCCAGCTGGTCAGGGTCCTTCCCCCACACTCCAACCAACTTCCAGTCCCTATGTGAAATTCCAATACAACCGGCTGAATAATATGCAATCTGGGGTCACTGAAGCATTCACTGCCCTTAATACCAATGATCTGTCCCAATACCACCCCATTATGGCGCTCCTCAGCAACATGGTCTTTTCTTTCATCCCACAGGTGAGTTAGGGTCAGTGATGGAGCAGCAAGGGCGGCCCTTGAGTGGGCCTGGCTAGCGGCTTTTACAGTGGCTTCTCCTTTCCCAGCTGCTGATTAACCAGCATGGAGGACTTCCTAGTGGATTGCTTGGTGCTGGGCGCAGCCTTTTCTCTGCTAGCCAGAATCCGCCTTCTTATTCGCTAGCCCCTTTGACTCCAGCCCCCTCTTCTCATGTACTCTTTGCTATCCTAAGACCATCAGTGCATTTTGGTTGTGGGCTTTGCTCTTAGTGGTACAAGAGTGGGTTCATTATAATCAGCTGTCTGATCTATCGCCACCTCACCTACAGTACTGTGCGAATTAATGTGAACACAAGTGATAATTTAAAAAAAAGATTTATTAGTTATAGACGAAGAAGAAAGAGAAAAGAATACAATTTAAATTGTTTTAATAGGAAATATGCCCTCCTTTGGCTTTTATAACTTTTTAACACGTTTTAGCATATAATCAACAAGTTTCTTACAGCTTTCTGATATTTGCTGGTCTCAAAACAATGTGTGAATTACAGCCTCAATTAGCTTTGTTTTTGTTGTGCAATCTTAATTTATAAACTTTAGCTTTTACAATAGCCCACAGGTTTTTCAATTGGATTAAGGTCTGGTGAGTTTTGTGGCCATTCAAGTCATTCTATCTTTTGTCCTTGAAATATTTTATCATGATCTTGGACATGTGACATGGAGCCAAATCTTGTTGAAAACTGCTTGACCGTTAGTATCAATTTTTCTTAGTTCAGCTTATTATCTGTGTTCTAGCAAGTCTCTGTATTTTTTCAAGTTCATCATGCCTTCAATTGGCACAAGGCATCCGGTACCTTTATAAGAAAAGCATCCCCAGAACATCTTCTTTAATAGATGTTTAACTGTTTGATCAATATGAGCTGTTGTAAGTTTTTGTTGTCAATTTTTCTAACAAAATGAGATCGCTGTCCTTGTACCAAAAATGGCTTTCATCTGAAAACGACACTTTTCTCCAATATGCAACATTCCAGCTCACATTTTTTTGCCCAATCATATCGTTTTGTCATTAAGGCACAGTCAATAACTGTTTTTTGATGTCTGACCGTTTTTCTTCCTCCTTCCATAAGTTTTTTTCATACGATGGAGTCATGAACAATAACTACAGCGTGTGGTAAGTCTTTCTGAAGTTTTTGGCTGGTTTTCCTAGGGTTTAAATTTACTTTCCCTTATTAAAAAAGCTTCATCCCTTGCTGTTGTCTTTCTTTTCCTTCCACATTTCTATTTTCTGTTCACTTCAATCGTCCCAGTGTCCTTTAATTGCTTCAACATTTTGTTGACAGCTCCTAAGCTCACACCACACTCCTTGGAAATATCTCTTTGAGTCATTGATGTTTACTCAAAGTAACAATTTTAGTGCGCTTTTTGGGAGTAAATCCATCTTCAAAAATAAAAAAGCAAATAAAGCCTACTTTAGCAAAAACACAATAATTCTAAAAAACAAAATGCAACGCGTCTGTAGCTTGCTATATCTCATTACTCACTGACTGTCACAACAGTAAACCAAAATGGCCGCTATTTTGACATAAAAGTGTTGACAGCTGTGAAAAAAGTAAAATTGTGGTAATTACGGTGTGTTCACATTAATTTGTACAATACTGTACTACCCTGGGAACTTGTTAAGAATTTTAACCAGATGGAATCCTCCAATGATTTATTGTCATTTATGAGGGTATGGCCAATCCTGACAGGATGGCACATTGACTAAATTTCGTGGTGTTTGATACAATTGCTAGGTAGTTGCTCCCCAAGTTGGGTCAAGCTGAATTCAAGTATTCCTCTGAGTTTAGAAGCTCGGATTAGAGTGGGACAGTGATGGCCCAATATGGTATTCAAATCACCGGTGGATAATAGCCAAGGATGATACATTGTATTTATTTGATTAAATGTTGGCGGAACCTGACAATCTAGAGTTTGAGGTGGCCAAATATGTTTCTGGCGCTTTGATAAATAATCCTCAATAACTTTTATGGATCACAGGTGACTAGTAGCCAAGGATGATCATTTAGATTAAGTTAGTATGTGTCAGCAGAACCCAACTAATTTAAGTTTGAGGAGGCCAAGGTTGTTTCCACCGCCTCATTTAAAATAATCAATCATTTCCCAAGAATGGTGATCTGAACAATTATCTAAAATAAGTTGATTCATAAGTTGGTGTGAAGCCAAGATGGCCTGAGTTACCTGAGCAACCAAAGATATTTCCAGTACATTATTATTGAGTTGAATTCATTTTGATGTTTATTTAAATAAGTAATTTATATGGCTCACCAGTGACTCAAGGCTGAAGATGAGCCAAACCTAATATTTAGTCATTGGAAGAATGGGGCAAGAGGTTCAACACCAGGGAAGAGAGTAGCGTAGTGGAAGTCTGAGAAGAATGGCTGGGTGGAAGGTCCAGCAGAAAGCTGATAGGTCAGCAGTGAGCACAGTAGCCTTTTGTAAATAGTATAAATAACTGGTGCTTCCCTCTCAATAAATATCTCCCTTTGCCTAATTTAACTTTTAGATTTAATATTATTATTTATTTCGTTGGTTGAGGGTTTGGCTAAGGGATTCCCAAATGGCGCGGGTGACATGCCAAGGGGTCAGCCGGTGCTGCTGGCCCCAGCTCCTAAGGCAAAATGGCAAGGCTGACCAGTCTTCATACTGGTTAGCCTGCCAACTAGCAGTGCCCACAGTCGATTTTCTGACAGTACCCAGTCCCTTATTCTCCTCTAGCTCCGCCGCCTTGCCCTCCCCTCTGCCTGCTGGCACAACATCCCCAGAACGGATACTGACCCCCTCGCCCCCAACATGGCAGCCTCCTCCCCCACCACCAACCCAAGAAGTGTCCAGTGAATCCGCGCCACCAATGAAGCGGTGAAAGAAGAAAAGTGGGTCCAACTGAGCAAGGGACAAGATGAGCCACAAAAAACCTAAGAAAGGGTGGGGAGACGAAGATGACCTAGCAGAAGAACACTAGCAGCGATTCAAATAAACTAATGCTTATATACTCCTCTATTATTAAGCTGATCTTTTTCTGGATAATTCTCTATAGTTGTATATATCCCCTAGGGAACTTAGCATGCACTCAGTTGATGTTCTGACTAATTGTTGTGTCCTTGATAGTATAGGCATCCACCCCAGTTTTCTCTATTATCTCAAAATTCCCATAGTATTTACCAACTTTTATTCTAAAAGGAAAGAATATACATGCGTAGTTGAGTCCCTTCCTTCGCTCTCTACTTACTTTATACCACATCAGGAGGAAACACAAAAAGCAGACTGACCCCGTGGATGCTTCATAGGGATTACATTTTATGCGTCAGAGAAGGTATTAATAAAAGTGGGTGAGTAAAATGTGATAGACATCAAGATTACTATGCAAATCCTCCGCAACTTTCTACTGCACTTAACAAGCATTGATGGGATAATTACTTTAGAACCTTGGGTGTTGCCAGGTATCCTAAAACCAGCCTACCAGAGAACCATCAATCTTCTGTTGGGGAATTTTACTAACCAGGTATGGTCAAAAAGAACCATCAGGTTTTGAAAAGCCCTGCTGATGTCAATTATGGACATCTGACAAGTCCATTATATTGGGTCTATGTTAATGTGGGACTACCCACAGACCAAATTATATGCTCTATGCCCCACGTTCATATTTGAGGATTTAACCCCTGAGGAGCTCAAAAAAGTTCATTTTCTCCTGGAGTCCTATAGTGACATCTTCTCCCAATCCAATGCTGACTATGGACATATGAAGGGGTGGACTCATACCATTGACGTTTTTGATGCCTGGCCTGTTTGATCCAAGCCTTAATAGTAATACAAGGTTTAGGAGCTCCAAATGAGAAGGGTGCTGAAACAGTTGCTGAATGCGGGGTTGCTGGTGCCTTCTCAAAGCCCTTGGTCATACCTTTATTGCTTATAAAAAAGAAGAATGGCGGTTATCAGTTAGTTATGGACTACTC
>JAKSZP010019254.1:0-24590 GCA_022478985.1 Massospora cicadina
AGGTTATTCCGGTTTGATAAGAGTTGTTTGCATGCCCTGCAGAAGGAGATTAGCGACCACAAGAGAATACTAAGTCGCATAGGGAATGCAAATTCATGGTGATTAAGTAAGCAACTGCTTCACCTGATTCCATGAGGAGGGCGGAAAGTGCTGAAGTTATTGGTCGGTCCATTATGTCATGGAATCTGCTAATTAAAGTAAGACTGGGCTTCCAATCTGGGTATGTAACAACCCAGTGAAAAGCCCAGAATGCCAAGATTATAACAGTTCTAAGCAGTTGTAGGAGGGATCCCCTATTATTCTGGTGAGGAAAATAGAAGTTAATAAACATACCAAAGGCCCCATAACAAACCAAATGGCTGCAATGGGGGCAACCACGGTCTTTCTGGGGCATCCCCAAGGGTGGGAGAGGAAAGGAGGACGATCAATCCTCCTGGGTATCCAGTTGCTGACCTTTGGCTTCATTTTCCCAGCCATTTTTGGCTGATTCATCATAGTAAAAATTCTGAAAATCAATAAAATTTTCAAAATTTTGAAATGATGATTAGCCTCATGAATTGAATCAAATTGCTCCGACCATCAGGAGGCCTTGAGCCTCATCTTGCATCCATTGGGGGTTTTCAGGTTGGGTAGAAAGGTCGGGTACAACATCAGTGCAGTGGATCAATTTTCTAAATTGATCTGGGCCATATTAGCCCTCAATGGAGTGGCCTAGATAATTCAGTTCCTGGCTCCCACCTCGCGGTTGTGTGGATGCAAATCCTCACCTCCAAATAGATAATTTCAATTAGTGGAGACAGCCTCACTCCACCCAAATTGCGCCAAACCACTAGCAGATTGGCGATGTGGATTAGGTTGGATTCTCCACTTATTTTGTGAGGTGGGAGGTGGACTGAAGATGGTCTGCCAGGTGCCAAATGGTAAACTGGTCATTGCAAGGAGTTTGGTGGATCAGAGAACTCTTCTGAAGCAGCGGATTGACGTCATAGACTTATGTCAAATTCTGGATTGTGATCACCACTTGGTGGGCCACCAGATTGATGGCTTGGAAGGCCCACTCAATGACCATTGGCCCTAGGATGCAGATAGCTGCGTACTTTGCTGGGTTAAGTAAAATAATCATTAAGAAAGCGACAGAGCTCATGGAGTTGGTTTTGGAGGGAGTAGTTTTTATTTCAACTTAAAGGTGATAATGGACCGGCAATTGCTCCTTACAGAGGCAGTTGCCTTATATATTGAAGTGGGTAAAAGTGTTATGAATACGTTTTTCCTAGGCAGTGATAGCTGACGTACTAATGGGTACTCAGCCTGGGTTCAGGGCTTTGTCATCCAGCTTACGCAAAGGTCACAAAAGCTCTGGCAATGTAGTCATTGGATCTGCCAGGGAGGGACCTTCACCAATCCAAACATAAGCGGATTAACTCAGATTGAAGGGGCAGCTGAATTGGGTTCCACAAGGGTCAATTCTGGTTAATTTTTAAAAGATTTTCTAAAATTTAAAAGTGAATTTCTGTCTCAGATTGGCTTTCCCAGACCCAGAATCTAGGATTTCATGTCCCAGACTGGGTTTTCTGGCTCAGGAGCCCTTTCCTGAGTTTCAAGAACCATTTTCTTCTTTTCCAAGGACGTAAAGGATGGCGGAATGGGGCTCAGTGGGAGGAGAAGCTGCCGTTGAAGGCTTCTGGCCTGCATTACCTCATTTCAGGCCTCTTTTATCCTTTCAATCAGAGAAGAAGCAGCCAACTGGGGTACTGTGGTAGGGTTTTTTAGTGCCAATGCAGTGACCCAACGTTCATCCACTACATGACTCAAGTCCCCCGGTTGAGCCAAGGGCTCCACAGGGGCATTGGGTCCCTTCTTATTCCTGAAAGTGACCTTTTCCCGATCTAGCCCAAGAGGTTGGGTTTCTAGACTTACAAAACCCAGTTGCCCCAGGTACAGGGAAAAGTCCAGATGTTTTCCAAATATCCCAAAGTTTCAAAAATGGTAATTGAGTAAAAGAAGTGATAGAGATTGTTGGTTAAACCTGTGGATTGCTCAGAATGTTACCAGTGTTTGATCTCTTAATTTTATTATATGGATTAATTAACTCAGAACTGGTGTCAAGAAAATTATCAATCCATTAAATACTTTCAAGATTAGTAGTATTACATTAGATATTGGAAAGATCTGGCAGACACACTATCAAAACTTTTATGAGGCAATATGCGCTTTATGGACCCTCCTCAACCACATTGCACTATTCCCATCCTGGCCAATTATAGTCTCCCACGGGGGCTGAGTACCAGGCAAATTTCCAATTTCCCTCCAGATTGTACCCCCCATATAGACAACCTAGCCTTCCTAGGTAGGTTGCCTGTTTAATAATATTCTTTTAGTTCCTTTACTTTGAATAATTAACCCCTATTCTTAAATGTATACCGTGTTGTCCACCTCCACATATTAATTATGTATTTAAAAGCATCTGACGATGCATTCCTTATCTGCGAGGTACACAGGTTTTTTGGAAGAGAGATTGCGATTTTCTAATCCAAGGGATTTACGCATTGTAAAAAAACTTACACATCTTTTTTACTTGTGATCATGTTTGCCAATCTGCCACTTATGTTATATTTGCTTTTAACCATATTTTAACCTGCCGATCTGCTGTTACAATGGCAAGATCTGTTCATTTTAGTCCCACAAATGTTTTAACTTGTTTTATGACTACTACCAAAAGCTTTGAATCTCTGAGGGGTAGTCGCCCTACCTGCCTCTCCCATCCATGGGGGTTGTCCAGTGAGACCTGCGGTTGCCCCCATTACTGCCTTTTAGCTGGCTGTGGGGGCCTTTGATATTTAAGTGAACCATTTTACCGCACACTAACCCCTAGAACATTCCAACGCCTAGTCATCAGGCTAGCTGAGCCTGCGGCATTCTGGGCCATTATCTGAGCGTCAACTCAACAGCTTATGTGACCAGTCATATTTTCATCAGCTCCTTCCCTGACAGAATATACTGACCAACTGTTACAGCTTTCTCTGCCTTTCCTTTTGAGTTTTTTTGATGCATTCGCTTTTCTAGCTACTAGAAACTCCTCTAATATAACTTGTGATCCATTCTCACCTAAATAACACCACTGGGGTTACTCCAAAATCCTATCTGGTCATCAATTCAGATAGAGAAAGCTCATGTTTTCATAGTAAGTAGGCATAGCGTTCCAGAGCTCAGGGGGAAGCTTGTATTTTTGCTTCCTTCTCTAATCCTGGCGCTATTTTCCTTTAGCTTCCACCAAGGTGGATTAGGAAACTTCACATTCCCCATCACCTTTGGTAATGGAGATGTAAGGTTACTGTGAAGTCCCTCTTGGACACAGGCGCAGATGGCAATATTTTGGACCTGAAAATTGCACAAGCTTTATATTTGGACACTTGTGAGGCTTTTTCCATACTGAATTCATTTTCTCAGCCTATGAAGTGTACACTTTCATTCATCCAATGCAGTTCTTAATCCAAAATTTATGTTTTTATGGCCATTTCCCAGAAGTTCCTGACCTGTTGTGCCCTATAATCCTTGAGGTGAGTTGGTGGCACCGTTAACAAGTGCATATTAAGATATATAACTCCTTTTTCTTTAATAGCAATGATCTTAGTGTAATTTCCTACTGAATGATGATACTCTTCCTGAGTCCTCCATGAGTATAATCGTCCCTCCTGCGCCTCATTCTACTGATCCCCCTTCCTTTCTATCCATATAAAATCATTTTTGACATGAGCCTAGCTGCTAGGCTTCCACCTCATTCATAGTATGATATAGCCTTTCAACTGACAGTATATAATGTCAAAATAAACTTCCCTTATTCCTTAAACAGAGGAAGAGTAAGAAGCTTTATATTTATGGCTGTATGACATGTTAACAAAGAATTAATTGTTAAGAAGTCCTCCCCCATTGCTTCTCCCATTTTCTTCTCTTAGAAGGCAAATGGAACTTTGGTGCCCTGTGTTGATTATAAGCATATCAACAATGTGATGGTTCCAGACCCCATTCCCTCCCTCTGGAACAGTCCATAGCCCAGTCAATTGAAAAGTTGATAGTTTTCTCTAAGCTTGATCTGGTAAATATCTTTGATCGTGTAAGAGTCAAGGAGGTCAAAAGATGGCTCAAAACTATTCGCGCAAAAAGGGGAATCTTCAGTTCAAAGTGATACCTTTTGGGTTGGAAAAATTTTGGTAACTTTTCAGATCATCATTGATGATGCCTTAATTGACATCTGCTTCTATTTTGCGCAGCTGCCTATATTGATGGCATTTTAATCCATTCACCCACTCGTGAGCAATATGGAAAAGATCTGGAAGTGGTAATGGATGCCATCCACAATGCTGGGCTCTTTGTGAAGCCCTTTAATTGCCATTTTTCGTGAATAGGGGACCTTTTTAGGTAACCTTGTTTTGAAGAACGTTTATACAGCTCCCCCGCACAAGTTGGACGCAATCCAATACTGGTCACTTCTACTACCTAAAAACAACTCCGTAGTCTGCTTGGGGTGGTAATATTCCCCAATAAGTTTTCCCCTTCCCTCGCTTAACTTTAAGCACCCCTCCATTCCCTGATGGGCAAGAGCACACCTTTCAAATGGACCCCCAAATGTCAGCAGGCGTTTGATTATATAAAGGAGGGTTTCTTACTCCGCCAGTCCTCAGGCATGGTGAAACTTGTAAGCCCTCCATTGTGTCTTGTGATACATCTTTAGTTGCTGTGGAAGCTGTGATCCTCCAAGAACATGATGGGGTTGGGAATATGGTTTCTTAATTTTCATAAAAAGTTTTTCAGCTACATATCAGGCCTGGGAGATATATAACAAAGAACTAGCAGCTGTGTCTTGGTCACTGACTCACTGGCTCTACCTTCTCCAATGGGTCCAGCATGATATTGTTGTGCACAGTGATCATCAGTCCATAATATATTAGAAACCCACAGAAGCTTGCATACTACTAATTTAGGGCCTACTGTGATCTATGAAACTTAAACTTTAAGTCTGAGTTCATGAAGGGGTACATGAATGTCTTTCCAGACAAGTTGAGTAGAAACCCTACCATGAACCCCAGTATATACGCACTTTTTGACCCCAATACCATTTTCCTTCTCCTCAAGTCCTAATGCAAATCCCCTTTTAATTGTCTTTACCAGTTTGCCTTCAGATATTACCTTCCTTGACCAAGTTCTTGCCGCTCAGATAACTTCTCCCGTTGGTATTGCATTATATAATGCCTTGGAATCCAATTCAAACAAGTGGACCCATTACACCCCAAGGATAGGGTAATCTTCATCAGGGACTGGGATAGGGTTCCTTCTGGCCTCCACAACCAGATAATTTAAGAGAATCATGGTCCTCCCACTATGGGGCACCCTGTGTCCAAAAGTGTGGATAAATGATAAAAAGAACTTATAATTGGCCAGGATCCTCCAAAGAGACCCCCATGTGGATTTCCCGCTATGTATTTTGTGCTTATTACAAATTAAATAGATCAGGGGAAAAGGCCTCTTACATCCCCTGCAACAATCTGAGGGCCCCTGGACCTCAGTATCTGTTAATTTCATCATTGAACTCCCTCCCTTCCAGGAGTATGATTAAATTATGGTGTTTGTATATTGCTTTAAGAAGTTTTCACTCTTTATATCCTGAAACACAACGGTTACATCTGATGAAACTGCAGACCTGTTCATGAAGCATGTTTTATTCATGTTTGGTCTCCTCAGGGGGAGATAGTAAGTGACCTTGGACTTCAATTTACTGTCAGATTCTGAAGTGCACTTCTTGACCTTTTCCGGTCAAACTCTGTCATTCAACTGCTTATCATCTCCAATTGTATAGTCAAACTGAAAGTGTTAAACTAAATTTTGGAGCAATACCTCCAATGCTATACCACAACAGTTATGACACATGGGTTTCTGACTTCCCTTAGGCAAAAATTGCGTACAATTAAACACCTTTATGCATCCACAAGCTACTTTCCCTTTTTAGCTAATCTGGGATATGACCCTTTCTTTCAGTTAGGACCCGCCTTACTTCTTCTTTCTCAGCAACAGAGGATCACCTTAGAACTTTTCGTGAAACCCAGAATCTCATGTGTGAGCATATAAAAAACGGTAGAAAATTATTAGAAGATTGTGGATGGTAACGCCACCCAAGGCATGGTCTCATTAAATGATCACTGGTCACTTTGGATACCCAGCATCTAAACATGAAGGTTTCTTCTTAAAAGTTTTCATGTGAGTGCTCCGTCCCCTAAGCATTGCTATATACTTGAGGAATAGCGCTTTCTGGATTAAATTCTCCTCCCATGGAAAAAAACATAATGTATTCCATTTGTCACAATATCCCCCTTTGAGGGGCCCATGCCTGAGTCTTTAAACCAATTGTGGTGGTAGCCAGGAAGGCTAAGTAGAGTAAATTTGATAATACTATAAAATATGGCGCTTTATCTAGCGTCTGGTAGCCTGGAAAGGCTATCCACTTATGAGAACAGCTTGGAGAGCGCCTGGAACTGTACCAATTATAAAAGACTCATAGAAGTGTTCTACTGGACTCATCCAGATGCGCCCGTCCCCCTAAGAGCATTGTGGCCATCCCTGCCATCAAACTCCCCAAAAAGCACAAGAATTACACTTCTGCTCATGTTCCATGTGGGGATATGTATCCTGTTCCAAAAGAAAAAATAATGCAAGTCTTGGTGTTTCACCCTTACATCTAAACAGGGAGCTTTTTTCCAGCGCAGAAAGGTCCCTCATCCCCCAGTTGCCCCACTGGTGCACCTCAGTGACTTGGCACATGTGGTTGATGAGAGGTGGTTAACTTTTTTGCCCACTCCAGATACTCCCACCAAGCCCTCCCTTATCTCTTCCAACCTGGTAAAAATGATAGAATTAATGTGCAGAGAGGTGGTCAAGGGCAGAGGCACTGGTAGAACTCAAGAGTTCGTTCCACCTTAAGCCCAATTTCCCAAGGTCATAGGAAAAAGCAGATATTTTTTCTGAGCCTTCCAAAATTTCAAAAACGGTTGTTTAAGTCATGAAAAATGATACAGCTTGTAGTTAGAACCTGCAGAGTTCTCAGAGTAATAACAATGTTTTATCCCTTATTTCTATTAATAAAACGTACTTTCTCAGAGCTGGTAACATCAACCTACCTATATGGTGGATTACGTCCAAGACTGATGATATTCATTGGATTATATCCAGATCTGGTGGACGCACTATCAAAACTTTTCTGAGGCAATTTGAGATTTCTGAAACCTCCCAACCCCATTGCACCATTCCCATTATAGACAATCATAGTACCATGTGGGGCTTAGTCCAAGGCCAATGTACAATTTCCCTACTGATCCTTGCCCCCATATAGGCACCCTCCCTAGAGTAATTGCCAGTTTATTATTTTTTAGTACTAGATTGTCCCAACCACCTGCCAGTTTATTATTAATATTTACTTTCCTTAACTTGATTTACCACCCCCATTCTTATTTGCATACCATGGTGTTCACCTCCACATATTGGTCTTGTATCTAAAGGCATCTGACAAAACACTCTGTTGTCTGTGAGCTATTACCAGGCTTTCTGGTAGAGGTATTACAATCCGCCAATCCAAGAGTTTACTGTATTTTAGCGTTACTTACACACCTTTTTTATTTAAGCTCATGTTTGTCAATCCACCGCACATGTCATGGATGCTTTTAGACCCACTTTAACCCACCAATTTGCCCTTAAAATAGAGAGATCCATTAATTTTATGTACCCCAACTGTTCTGACTCATTTTATAATTAACACCAGTTGTGACTTACTGAGGGGTCGTCGCCCTCCCTGCCTGTCCCATATATGGGGTTGCCCAGTGAGACCTGCGGTTGCCCCCATTACTGCCTTTTGTCTGGTTGTGGGTGCCTTTGGTATTTGTTTAAACAGTTCTAACCCTCACTAACCCTTAGAACGTCCCATCTCAGAGTTGCTAGGGTGGCAGAGCCTCTGGTATTCTGGTTATTATACTGAGTATTAGCACACCATTTTGGATAGCCAGTCCTCTTTCAATCAGTTGATAACATGACAATAATGACAAGGATTTACCATTACATGGGTCACAGGCATTTGGCTCATTGCAAATTAGCTGAGTAATGGCATTCAACAAGACTATCATACAATAAGAAATGGGCAAGAAGCGAATTAGAAAAATTTTTTAAAATAAATTCACTGATAAAGTTATTATATACATAATAATTAGATTATAGTATCAAGTGTATTAAAGATACAATTTATGAATTTAGCAAAAAGAGAAAATGAAAAAATAGTTATTGCTAAATTATGGCCCAGCATCATGTATTATTACTAAACCACAACGTTGCAACATCACCAGTAGGAATAATTGTGCCCTCTTCATATACTATTATTCCATCTTTAGGAAAAAACATCAAAATTTTATGTTTCAACCTTGAAGAATTGTTAATGTGACCTAGTATATGAAGCTTAGACACTATGTCAAGTTTATAGATTTTAATCAGTATCAACTTCAACCTTATTTACAAAGTGTTGGTATTTCCTTTTTCTCAAAAATGCTAAGATTCTTGATTTCACTAAGAGTATTTTATTACCCTTTGAGTAATATAATTTCTCATTTTTAATTTCTCCTAGATAAACACTTTTCTTTCTCATAACAATCACTTTAGTTACTACGATTTGATTCGAACAGCAAATTTGGATAATCACACACAGGAAAGATGGGCAACTTTAATAACAAAAATAATACAACATGGGCGAGCGTCGCAGCAAGCAGTGCGCTTAACGGTGCAACTAAGGGCAAGAAACGCCCTGGAGGGGGACCAGGAACCCAATCTGCAAAGAAATCGCAAACTCAGACACCATCTGGGTTTATGGTATTTACTGTAAAGCATGCGCAATACATGTACATTCAATTTAACCAACCTTTGTCAAAGGTGAAACGCGGGATCAGACTCTTCCTTGGGGATGAGTCACCGACCCTGTGGGTTAAAACATGTAAGGCACAGCCCTCACTTTTCCCTCACGCGGTGTACATAGCCACCAACAACATAAGCCACATCTGAATTGATATTGGTTTTGAAACAGCCGATGAAGCTGATGCCGCAGCAAAAATCTGCGTGGAAATTGCCCTCCCTGAGGGCAAAAAAATTGTGCACACTGTGCGCACCATATGAACAAAGCAAAAACTTTGTTCATATTCTTTGATTCGCTCCCCATCAACCTTCCTCATAAGGTAATTGGGGAGGAGCTCCGCAAAGGTCTTGTGGCCTACAGAGAAATCCAACAACTTGAATTACAGAAATTTCGCTTAATGCCTGACCTGTGCATGGGCAAAGCTATCTCTGTAATCAACCCCTTCCCAGAAGTGGAAGAGGATTTATCCAGAATTCCCTGCGCAGCAGAATTTCACTTCGCAGATGGGGGCCAGTTGGCCGCATTCTGAGTTACACTGGAATGCGCACCAACCATTTGCAACCACTGTGGCTCACTGGGCCACAAGGAACATGCATGCCCTGTAAAAGAGGGCTTAATGGAAAACGATTTTTTTGAAGAAGCTATGGACGAAGATAATGAAAACTTCGCCAAAATGACTGATGGCCACCACCCATTCCGCTGGGGTGAAGATGGACTATACTCTATCGTGGACCCAGTTACAAGTAAACAGCGTAAAGCAGCACAATAAGCCCGCAAGAGAGCAGCGGCTGAAGTGGTGGCACATGCGGAATCCGCCATTAACCATGATAAATTCAGGAGGATATTTCAGATATTCACCGAACCAACCAATCAGAACAATATGCCCAGGTCAAAAATTTTCTCAGTAACCATACTGAGACACAAAGCGTCATCAGTCATGCACATACTGAGGAACAATGCAACTGCAATTTGGGTGAAAATGCGGTGCACAATGCAACAAAGTTGAACCTCAAAAATATAAAAACCAATCAACAACCCGCATCAAATCAACATGAGACCTGTGCAGGAAAAGTTGACACAAATGCAAAAAACCGCAATTCCCTTAAATCATTGGGTCAGATCAAGGGAACCAACAATGGCAGTGAAAGAGTTGGAGTACAGACGTGGAGCATGGCCAAAATGAGCCGCGGTGGGATAGGACCATAGGGTCCTCCCAACCGCTCCTGAGGCGCTGCGGGCACCTCAGTGTCAATAGGGACGTTAAATATTGCGGGAGCCAGGGCTCATACGTCCCAATCCAAAAGCTGGCATTCCTGCAAAAACCTCTTGTAGACATCTTGGCCATCCAAGAAACCCACTGCCTACAAGGGGAAGAAGAATCCTGGTCAACCAGGGTTGCACTATCACAATCAGTATGGACGTCTCATTGTGGGGTGATAGTCCAAAACAACAAAAAATTTAAAATTACAAATTCATCATTACACTTGCATGGTCAAGTCCTGGTAGCAACAATCACAAGCCATGATGAAATAATTTTGTTAGCATGTATCTATGCACCGTGCACTGCAACCAAGAGAAAAAAAAATTGAAAAATTTCTACTTTCACCCTCCCACCAGATATCATCATGTTAGGCAATTTCAACTGCTGAGATAACCCCAATACAGATCGATGGCCTAATCCCAGGGGATATCCACCTGGACACATTGAATATCGCGCAATGAAGGCATCTCTTGGCTTACAGGATGCTCTTCCCCCCAATTCACCAATCCTTCCCCACATGACAAGACCCAACATATGCGAGGGATTGCTCATATTAATGAGTTGTATTGACCACATCCTCATCCCAAAATCCCACCACTCAAGAATCTCTAAATTTACAACAAAAAAGATCAATTTTTCTGATCACCAATTAGTTATGGTGCAGTTAGCGCCAACCCAATCCCACACACAGGTGTCGCCTTGGAGAAAGCTTCACCCAGAAAATATAAGATTACCTGAGATATCTGACCGGGTTGAAAACAAGGCTACAAACCCAGAATTCACATCCCCATTTACTTCAGATCCCATTGGAACATGGGAAAATTTCAAAAAAGATTTAATTAACAAAACCCAACATATTGCATCACACAAGTACACCGCGGACACAGCCACAATTAAGCATAACTTGGCAGAACTAGACCACCTGGAAATAAATACTTTGAGATCTGGCTATAGCCCTAATTGGGGACGCAAATGGGCAGAAATTTCAGCCCAACTTAACAATCTCATCTTTGAACACCAACACAGAATCAAAGTATCGAACAAAGGTAAGTTCATAAAGGAAGGAGAAACCTGTTTGACATACTTTTTCCGCCAATTCCACTCCTGCAGAAACCAGCCCACGTGCGCACAGGTCCGCAAGACCAACGGCACCATGGCAACTGACCCTGAGGAGGTCAAGGCGGAAGTACACCGCTATTACACCAAATTATATCGTGATATGCCAACAGATCCACAAAAAATTAAAGAATTTATTCAAACTGCCAAGATACAAAGTACACCACTAAATTACAATATACTATCCCTTATCACATGGGAGGAGCTTTGGGAAACAATTTGCAGTGCACCACGTAGGAAATGCCCAGGGCTTGATGGGATACCCTACGAATTTTACAAAAAATATTTTCAACACATTGCCCCCCTCCTATTGGCGTCAATGAACCAGAGTTTTTTGTAAACACGCCTATTACCAGGAGGCCATGAATCCTACGTTATAACCTTGTATAAAAAGGGTGACAAGTTGTACCTGGCCAACTGGCGCCCAATTGCACTCTCCAACATTGACACAAAAATTCTAACAAAAATTCTAGCAGCTAGATTAGGCGCAATTGCATCTGACGTCCTATCACCCAACCAGTTTGGGTTTATACCAGGGCGTTCAATCTGAAACAACATACACCCTGTTGCAAACATTTGCCAATCCAAAGCAGCTGGTGCCCTGGTCTTCTTGGATCAGGAAAAGAGTATGACCGTGTTAGCTGTCCATACCTAAAAGAATGTCTACATGCCTTCAAACTCCCACCAAGGTTCATAAAATGGGCGATGCTCCTAATAGAATCTGCAACCATGGCTGTATGCGGCCCTGGATTCCTAACAAACAATATCAAACCACACAACCATCTAGTACTAAAAAAAATATCAAACCACACAGAGGGCTTAAACAAGGGGATCCCCTCAGCCCACTGCTATACAATTTCAGCTTTGACCCACTCCTCCGAGTAACTGACTCACGTCTCATGGGGATAACCGCACAAGGACAACCAACAGTCAAGATACTGGCCTTTGCAGATGACTGCATAGCAGGTATAGCAAACAATGAAGATGCCTGACAGCTGGAACACACTCTAGAGGAATACTCCAAGGTGAGCAATGCATCGCTCAACAAAAGGAAGACAGAAATCATCCTCTTAGGCAAATACACAAACAATTGGGCCACAACATCAGTGCCTCACACCAACACTTGAAGAAAAAACCCAATTATATTACCCTTTGCAACACCTCCCACCACCACTCCTGTCTGACATCTTGGAATCTGGCTAGAATCAGGGGGATATGCTAATGAGACAATGGAAAGTAACCTGTTACAACGGGTATCCAAACGCGTAGCCTCCCTCAAGGGGAGAACCCCAAGACTAACAGGACGAGTTACAGTTGCTAACTCGCTCATCCTCCCAATACTTTGGTACCAGGCCCATGCGATAGCCTTCTCACCTACCTTTATAACCTCAATTCGCGCACTTATCCAGGGCTGGCTGTGGCCTGGCTCTCACCCTCCTATACGGATGGAAACACTATTTGGCCCACGCTCAAGCGGAGGCATGGGACTAATAGATTCTGAGAGACATGCCAATCACATCCTAGGTACCTGGATAAAGGAAATCCTTGCTCCAGACCTCCCGCAACAACATTGGTCCAGAGAAGCAAGGACTAACTTTGCACAGGCGCTCAAATTAACCAACCCACATAGTTCACCCAGACTACTTTCATACCTTGCCAAGCACCCTACTGCAACAGGTCCGCATGGAACCTCCCCTCATTTCAAACATATCCTCAGAACTATCCGCCGTATGGGATGGACCATAGAGAACATGGGTTCTATACAGGGAAGGGGATGACCCAGCCCCCAATTCAAATTAAGAAACCCAGAAAACCACCCCCAGAGGGATATGCTCGCAACAACCCCAAGCATAGCTAGGATAGAATACCTAGATATGCTGGACATTCCCTATGATTTAACCACACAGAAGGCAATGTGTAAAATGACTCACCACCCACTCCTACAGCCAAGTATAAGAGCAAACGCCTGGCGCTGTTTGAGAAGGACCTATAGGATGGCGGACCGCTCCAACTCCCTTCACAAAACATGTGCAGTATGTGGAGGTGAGGGATCCCTACATCACCCCCTAGAAACATGCCCCCCAAACAAAGCTATATGGCAGGAAGTCTCACGCCTGCTCAAGATTCAAAATGAACAGGAATTCTCAATATCAAAGAGTATCTTCGCGCTCCAGATCAAGTCACCAATCCCATCTACACTCTGCTCCCTAATAATACCCATTGCAATGTGGACAATACACACAATTGCATTAGATGCGTTCAAGGGCATGGGTTCAACCATTCATAGGATTATTAACAGATTCCATGTCCACTTACTAGAGCACTTCCAAGCCTGGCTCTATGGATATATGAGACCAAGACAAAAAGCGCTCATAGAATCATGGTTCCCACTCTGGTTCCTCCACACAGACCCTTTCCTTCACGCCTGCTCCATAGCAGGGGAAACCCCCTCGGAGTAGTGCACCAACCCCCATACCTGGCAGTCCCGCTGGCAACAGGGGTAACTTGAGTACCCTGGGGTGCCCAATTTTTATATTTCTTAATTATTATCTTAGTTTCACATATATTCGGTAATGTCTGTCCCCTGGTCGGCTTACCTCAGTTAAATAAATAGTTTCTCCTAGATTTTTGACTCATGGCATGGTGGTTAAATAATACTATGGCTATTTACAAAAATCATATGTTAAAGCTTTTTATTTATATAGTAACTTTTTACATTGATAAGGATCATTATCTAATGGTTGCAAATAAAAATGTCAAGTTAGTGGGATTATTGTTAAAAAGAATCAGGTTATCCTTTGAAAGCTTTATTTTTTGTCTGATGAAAGTCTATATAGATTTATTTACTAACATTACAGGATTAGATTGGTGCCTTTTTCCTATAGCTTATAATGTAACTTTTAATGCGAGTGAATACAAAACACAATTAAACTTTCAGAATTATGCTTAAGACCAGTTTTTATATAGGCCTTCACCCCATTAACACCTGCTCCTTAGTTTTATAATTTTTTTACTATTAAGGAAGATCTATATAATTTTGTATTGTGTGACGGTGCTCCAGTGGTAGAATATGGACTCACTAGTCATTGTCTTTAGTTTGATTCTAGTAGATGAACTTGGCTAGGGTCATTTTATGCCTTGTTGGCATTGCGCACCAATGTCTAAACCAAAATAGCCTATTCAATATTGTCCATAAAGTTCCTGGCCTATCAGAACGCAACGCTTGGAGATTTCACAGAGATTATCCTTTCCTATAATCTCTTTTTTGTACTAGTGGGGCCCAAACCAAGAGGGGGAGGCCATACACTTTTATTTGTGGGTTACAAATAAAATTAAAAATATAAACTTCCAATGAAGCGCTGCAGCAGCTAGCCTAAGAAGGCATTTAAATTGAAGAAGGGAGCTGGGGGTTTGGTATCCTGCGTGGACCTGAGTTCATGCATGAGAGTAGACAAAAGAGGCGTTAGGGCATAAGCATATGAGGAAGAAGGCAGAAGAAAGTTAAAATAGCTCATAAAGGATGCATGCCATGTGTAGCGCCTCAATGTATTGAGAAATCTGAGACTCAGCATGCTTCATCTGATCCATTTTCCTATAGTTTCAATTTTATTTTTTCCATTAGTTGGTGCAGAATTGTCCCCCATATTGGCCCACCTCTAAATAGATAGTATATTATATAGAATTCTCTTCTTATAGTGTAATTGGATGTCCTAATTCAAGTCAATATTTATGGCAGTATACCAATGGAGCGCTTACTTAACTTTTCTGTGTCAGTTCTTCTGAAGGTTTTTGGGTGCCCTTTTGGCCAAGAAGCAACATAATTTGATGGATAAAGTTTTTTTTCTTATTGTTAACATTATTTTAAATTCTAGTATTTTCTAATTCTCATAAAAAGCGTAGATGCTATTTATTCCTTTGCATGAAAGCTCCTATCATGTAATTTCCACCTGAGACAACAGTAATTTCTAAGTTGTTATTGATGGCTTTAATGCATATTTTTTCAATTACTATTATGTATCACTGGCATTTTTTGTACTAAAAATGATTTCTCACTACTTATTCAGTGTCGCCATCTTGATCAAGTATCCTTATGAAGTTCTCTACTAATAGAGTATGCACATATAGTCACATAAACACTCTCATCACCAATTTATAGAAAAACTCACAAAAACTACTTTTTCCTGCTTGGTAAAACTTGTTATGTTCTTAGGCCAACGCTACCATGATTGCTTTATGTCCAGAGGGCATTACTATACCTGAAATCACACAGCTATCACCTAAGTCAGGAAAGATCCTTTTGAGATTTTTGTTGAAATTTGAAGGTCAGGTCCTTTGAAGATTACATGATTATTAGTCGTTAGTAGCACCAATAGAATCTCTTAGGGGATTTTCTTCCTAAGGCAATCTCTTGACAGAATCTGCATCATCAAGGCAATTTCTGTTCACACAAGCTAGCAGGAATCTCTGTATTAAAACAGACAATCTCTTTTCAGAGTAGACATTGTTACCAAGGCATTACTCTGCAAATTGAGCAGGAAATCTCTATAATATAATTAAAATAGTGATGAAGATGTATTAGATTGAGCTTAGCTATATTTAGAATTAAATGGTACTTTAAATAGTACTAAAATAGAATCAAGAATGAAATAAAATAAAGGAAAGGGATATTCCAGATTGTGAGAGATAGGCTTATACCACATGTGAAGGTGGAAATATATTTAGGAATGTATGAGGTAAAGGCACAGTATAGGTTCAGGGTTGGAGTAGATTAGGCTTCATCTATGAGAGATGGACTGAAATAATGGTAATACAAATAATTTGTTTTCATTATCTGACATTGGGAAGCCAACATATGGAAAGGTAGAATAGGTGACATGAGGGTGAATAGATGAGTTACACGTGGAATATGGCCTCAAGCTTAGTATCAAGATAATAATAAGTTAGTTTGGGTGCTCCTCCCTATCTTATCAGCCAGTGGAGCAAAAACAGAGCAATTCATTTTAAATTCATCTAATTATGTTTTGCGTTATTAACTGTTTGATGCTAGGCAAATTTTTTATTAAAAAATTTTGGGCCTTAATACCAATAATTTGTGATAGAATAAATTAACAATAATTATAGGCCAAAATCTCCTAAATAATTGTATTGCAAGCCCAAGTTTGAGGCTTTACATCTACTAGGGCAAAGCCTGAAACCATCTTATCCCAAAATAGTTGCCATTACATTGTACTTTTATAAAATTAACTAATTCATCAACAGACTTTTCTCTCTCGTTGCAATCACTTTTTCAACTTATTCAATTCAAGTCTGATTCTAGTTTGATAATCTCACAGAGGAGATTAGTTTGCGCCCATGTCAGGGAGCAGTTGGGCAAGTAAGGTAAGAGGAGCAGGTGGTAGACCCACGGCCTCAAACGTTCAAAAACGCCCTGGAGAAACTGGCGTAATAGAAAAAATAATAAAAAACTGGCGGTCACTATTTCCCCAGAAATCCTCACTTGGCAAGCGCGATGCAACCAGTACATCAACACGCCGCACTCCCAACCACTCTTGTCAGTGGAATACGGAGTCCGTGTGTTTCTGGACATCCAACAAACAGCTTTATAGAAAAAATTTGTGGGGATGTGCACACTTTTTTCCCAACTGCGGTGTACATTGCACCTCACTCCATGTTACATGGTTGGCTGGACCTCAGTTTCAAAAACAAGGAGGCAGCAGATGAAGCTGCTGCAGTGCACATAGTGATTGACCTCCCCAAAGGGCAATGGGTCGTCAAAACCAAATGCACCAGATGGACAAAATCCAACCAAATTTTCCTCATGTTTGACTTTTTTCCTACTATGGTAAAACGTGCCATTTTGAAGCAGCACCTGAAAGATGGTCTCACCATATATGGCAAAATGCAATCTTTTGAGATGCAACGCTTTATGCTGATGCCACACCTGTGCACCAGCAAAGCCATTAGAGTTCTGACCCCAACCAAGGAGATTGCGAAGGACTTAACCCAGATCCTGAACTCCACATATATCAATATTGAAGGGCATACCACCCACTCTTTCCGGGTAACTGTGGACAGTGCGCCCCCCATCTGCACCCACTGTGACGCATTCAGCCATAAGGCACATGCATGCCTCACCAAGGAGGGCATCACATTCCAAGAGCACCCCTTGGTGGCTATGGCCAGCGGAGAGGCGCACTACAAACCAACTGCAAGCACCAAAGAGGCTTTCCCATGGGGAGCACAAGGCTGCTACCTACTGGTAAAACCTATTTCCCCACAAGAGCGAAAGAAGGCCAAGCAGGCCCGCAGGGCTGCGGCCAAGGAAGCGGCCAAGGTCACCACCACTATCCCACACTCCCAATGTCAGGAGAACATCGAAACCTTCGCGGCAGAAGCAACTCAGGAATCTCTCAACCAATCAGATTGGGAAGCCCATGCCGATTGGGCCACCCAATCTGAGGATCTGATGGGTGACTCAATCTCATCTGAACTTTGCAACCAAGCTCCGGTTGAAACTGACTTGAGGTCCAGCCTACCTGAAAAAATTTTTTTGACCCCAACAATGGTGCACTGAACTCATCCGCACCACAAAAAATTTGTTTGATGTTGGGGAAATAAAAAGTGAAGGCAAAAGCCAATGTGAACCTTTCTGCTAAAATTAACAAAACTACCAATAGCGTTGCTGCAAACACCTGCACTGCCATGAAGGCCCATGGGGATCTAGAGGAGGCTAGTGGGCTCAGGTGCCCACCCCCTCACACCTTAGGTGTGAGGGGGGAAACCTTCACTTTAGGGACATTGAATATTGCCGGACTCAAGTCCTCAGCATCCCGGGCTAGGAAACTGAGTTTTTTACAAAAAAATTACCCATGGATATCCTGGCCATTCAGAAGTCCCACTGTCCACAAGGTTCTGAGTATGCTTGGAAAACCATGCTTCTCCCATCCCTATCCTTTTGGTCAGAGCACTGTGGGGTGCTAGTTCAGAAAAACAATTTTTTCAAATTTTTTTCATCGGAATCCTTCCTCAATGGCTGAGTCCTCATTGTCACTTTCTCGTGGGCTGATGTGGCGCACGCTATCATCAACATCTATGCCCCAATCTGTGCATGAGAGCATTGGGAATTTTTCTCATCAGTCAAATCCCTCCTGCTACCCCTCAGACCCTTTTGTAGTCAGTGACATGAACTGTTGGCTAGACACACCCACAGATCGTTGGCTTTCCTCCTCCCACACCCCCCAGGGTCACGTAGAACTTCGCGTTCTAAAGGCCACCCTTGGGTTAATGGATGCACTGCCGCAGCAAGCCCCGCTGCTCAAAAACATGACGCGCCCCCACATCCACAACAGCCAATTAAGGTCCATGACCCGCATTGACCTTATCCTTACACTGGCAAAATTCCAACCTCACATTTCCCACTTCCAAACAACAAAAATTGAATTCTCCAACCATCAGCTGGTCTTGATAACCTACCACCTACCTGTCACAGTGGCTAAGGCGCCACATTGCTGCAAATTCCGCCCTCCCAAACTTGCGTCACCAGGATTTTCCACTTGGGTGGAATTAGCAACTTTGGCAAAAGAGTTTTTTACACCGTTTTGCGCGGACCCCATCTCCACATGGTCAACCTTCAAAGAGGATACCGTCTGCCACTCTCGCCACCTCTCCTCCTGATGCTTATGAGCCACATTGGCTAACATTTCGCGCGCTCTGGCAGAGTTGGCACACCTGGAGTCCAACATCCCAGCTTCAGGATACAGCCCTGCATGGGGCCAGAAGTGAGCGGAAGCAGCTGCCCACCTCAACGCGCTCAAAAGGCAACACAAACATTAGGTTTTTGTTCAGTACAGGACCAAATGCATTACAGAGGGCGACAAGTGCACCGCATATTTTTTTAAAAAAAAATTTGCACCATGCCAGAGCGTGGCCTGCACACAGGTGCAAAGATCGGATGATTCCTTTGTGGATACGCCAGCTGAAGTGGCAATCAAAATACAAAAGTATTACTCTAAGTTATACCGATCTGATCCAATTCAGCTGGCCAAAGTGGCGGAATTTTTTGACTGAACCCACATCTGCACCATTTCCCAATACCCAAAAATAATGAATTTGATTACTACAAATGAACTATGGACAGCCATCTGCGGTGCACCAAATCAGAAATGCCCAGGCCCAGATGGCATTCCATATGAATTCTATAAAAAGTACTTCAAATATATATCCCCACTGCTGCTTGCCTCACTTAACCAGAGCCTTCTGGAAACACGCCTCCTACCAGGAGGACAAGAGGCCTTCACCATCACACTCTTCAAGAAAGGGGATAAGCTAGACTTAGCCAACTGGCGCCTCATTATTTTAACTAACACGGATACAAAAATTTTAACTAAAATCATGGCTAACCGTTTAGGGATTGTAGCATCTGCCACCATCTCCCCAGAACAATTTGGTTTCATACCCAGAAGGTCAATTTGGGACAACGTGCACTCTGTGGCTAACGCATACCAGTCCAAAGCCTCTGGGGCACTTGTATTCTTGGACCAACAGAAGGCCTATGATAGAGTAAACTGGGAATACCTCAGGGCCTGCCTCCATCAATTCCGCTTACCCCCTTACTTCATCAACTGGGTAATGCTGCTCACATAATCTGCAACAATGGCAGTGCGTGGCCCTGGCTTCCTAACGGAAGTAGTCCGCCCTCAAAGGGGCTTGCAACAAGGGGACCCCCTTAGCCAATCTTATACAACTTCAGCCTTGACCCATTACTTCGAAACGTGAATGCCCAACTCTCTGGGGTCCATGTACCAGGCCAAGCCCCAGTCAAGGTGATGGCGTTTGCAGATGACTGTGTTTTTGGGGTGTTTAATAATAAAGATGCACGAGCACTTGAAGCTCTCATCCAGGAGTATTCCTGGGAAAATAATGCTGCACTGAACGCTTCCAAAACTGAAATCATCCTCCTTGGTCGGTATCAAACCTACTGGGCCCCAGCAACCAGTGCCCAGCCTGGCCCATCTGCTCGCACACGTGCTCGCCCTCCCAGCTCGCCCCACATCTCCCCACTAGTGCTCCCCTTTGTGCCACGCCCTACCATAGGGCCAGTCCGCCATCTGGGCGTGTGGGTGGAGGCAGGCGGGTATGCATCAGCAGTAATGGAAAGTCATATTATAGACAACGTGACGAAGTGCATCACCTCCCTCAGAGCTCACCCTACTTCCCGTGCTGGCAGGGTTGTTTTAGCCAACTCTATGCTCCTCTCCAAAGTCTGGTTTGGAGCCCACGCCATCCCCTTCTCCCCAAGCTTTTTCAAATCCTTGTATGCTTTCTGCAAGGATGGCTTTGGTCAGGCCGCCCACCACCAGTATGGCTGAGGTCATGTTTGGCCCTCATCATCATGGTGGCATGGGCCTGCTTGACTTCAAAGCCCATGCTGCCAAGATCCTGGGCACCTGTATTGCAGCTGTCACCGCCCCTACGCTCCCCTCCCAACACTGGTCCCGCGCGGCCTGCTCCAAATTCTCCCGCACCTTGGGCCTTAACAATCCATTGAACCCTCACTCCTTGATGAAATACCTGGCTTCACACCCATCGGCCACAGGTCCTCACGGGACTAAAACCCACTACAAATGAATCCTCCTCTCCATACAGAGTGCTGAGTGGAGAATTTGTATTAGTGGACACACAGCCCAGAGAGGCCGCCCCTCTCCTCAGTTCACACAAGAGGTACAGGGGCTACCCATCCAAGATGGCGTGATCCCCACACGGCTCCATGTCTCATCCAGGGTGGACTACCTGGACATGATGGACATCCCTTACTCCATTGAGACTCAGAAGACTATTTGGAAATATGCACACCATCCTCTGTTGCAGCCTCAAATCCGTTCCCATGTGTGGCGCTGCCTGAGATGGGTGTACCATACATCTGAGCGCTCTAACGCTTTACACTCATCCTGCGTTGTGTGGCCAGTATAAAAAACGCTGTTCCACCGCATGGAGAAGTGTCCTACCTCTAGAGTGATATGGCGCGAAGTTCAACGACTTCTTGGCCAGGATCAAACTCATCCCTTCAGTCTGTCAAGAGATATGTTTGCTTTATCAATGACCTCCCCCCTTCCACCCTCCCTCCGTGCTCTGGTGGATGCAATCGCCATGTGAACTATCCACACGATTGTCTTGGATGCCATCGCAGGCTCCATCCCCACCCTCCCAGAAGCTGTCCACAGATTCCAGTCTCATTTGGTGGACCACTTTCAGGCGTGGATGTTTGGATACCTCCCACTGCGTCGCTGACAGCTGGTCTCCTCCTGGTTCCCAGTTTGGTTCATCAAATCAGAACCTTTCCTCCACACATGTTCAATTGTGGCTATGGCCCCTTCACACGTTCTCCCCTCCCCATAGTGGCGTTCCCGCTGGCAACAAGAGATAGCATCGCTTCTCTGGGGTGCCTTCCTGTTACTAAGCTTTGTTTCTTTTGGGTCAAATTCAGAAGTGTCCATCCCATGGTCGGCCTTCCTTGCAATAAATTTAAAAATTTAAACTAAATCATCAACAGATTGATGCAAGCGCTTTATATGCAGAGCTTTAGCCTAATGTTTCCCGCAAGCATCTTAAGAAACTCTTTTATAATTTCTACCTGCTTCTATAACACTTGGAACAAAATTAGACATAATTATATGCAAACTACCATACTTTTTATGAAAATATGGCACATCATGCCACTTTATACTAATATCAAAAAAGGTTAACATCTGTTCAAAGATATTAGCGCTGCTAGAAGTTGCATGTATTGGATACCTACTTTGTAAAAAAACATATAGGATATACTTACATTGTTTAATGGTTATCTTTATCTATTTAATTATGTAACAAGATCATTTGTAGGATTTTAACCAGATGAATCCCTCATATATTTATTCAATTGGGAATTTAAAATTATTCAAGGATAATTGCTGACTAATCTACTAGTTTCAATAATTTATTAATGGCTGGTTCTTAAGAACAGAACCATTCCTTCCTCATCTTATATCCAGACATAAAGCTGGCAAGAGCTCCACCATCATCCTAAACCTGGCGGCCTGGATGATAACAGGGGGGGATATGAATCACCTGAAATGTCATTTATATATCATAATTTATACTTTGTTATTATCTTATCACTATATTGAAATTGCCTGTCTCCTGGTCACCTTTCACAAAAATAAGAAAATAGTCTAATGATAATTTATAACCAATTTTAGCTTCCCATTTGGATGGGTTGAGCTGTTTTGTGGATCTGCCAGATCATGAAAGTGTCAGGGATGATCCCCGACATGAAATTGGTGCATTTTGACAAATTAGACTGAGGCCAAGGATATCAAAAGATTCATTATCATTATTTAGGATGGAAGATTGCTAATTCAACATTAAGAGTATCAGGAATAATCCCTGATAGTGTTTCAGTCAACTTAGACACTGGTGACTGATGCTTAGGATGTCAGTACTTATTTTTAATTAAGTCAATTTGCTAATTTGACTCTATAGAAGTGTTGGGCTGATTCCCAATAAGCTATTTAGTTTACATGACACTGGCAACTGAGGCTGAGGATGTTGATACTCATGTTTAGTATTATTAAATTGTGGCAAATCAAGAGTTGACGTTAAATTTTTCAGTGTCACTGGTGATTGAGGCCAAAGTGATTTAATTATTTACCTATTTAAAGATTAGCTGGAAACTTATGCTGATGATGATTAATTTACTGGTTATGATGCTAAGGGATCTAAGAGTGATCCAAAGTTGAGCACAAGGGGGACAATCTGCTGACTGATGTAATTAATTACTGTAACATTAAATGAGGATATTTCTATATATAATAATAAATCATAAGTGTAAATTATCAGTGGATGCTGGGTGAATCCATATATATAGGATGTGGGGATGATGAATTAAGCAGGGATTATTGCCATCCAGAGTGCTGATGATTGGAATTGCAGTGAGAGTGCTGATGTTTGGTAGATGGCAATAAATGCAATGACATTGACAGGCGGGGAAACACCTATGAATATTTGATTCTCCCTCTTAATAAGGTAGCTTCATATCTTTTAAATCTTCTTCTTTAACTAAGCATGGTTTGCCTACCTTCACTAGTTTTAAAGTGAACAGAGGTTAGCTTGGCTGGTAGAGGTGAGACTAAAAACCTAAATAGTTTAGGTGCTGGGTTAAAACACCAGGAATGTTCAGCGCTACCAACTCCCAACCTGGATCTACAGTATAACCTTTAGGGATTTTCCCAGTCAGTAATCCAGCAATGGACAATCAGGGATTAACCATGAGGTTAAGGAGCAAAGGGTCAGGCTGGCCAGGAGGGGAGAAGAGGACGGCTGGTGCCCACCAAGAGGTGTTAATCTACTAAAGTAAAGTTGGTAATCTGCTAGATTGTAGAGTTGGCTGTAGACCTGTTGTAAAAATTTATGGGTCTGGTTATTATCAGCTGATAACCCCTATAAACTTATTACTTGCACAGGTTTAATTCTTGTGCAATTTGTCCACGTTGTATTGGTTGTTGATATAATCAGCTGATAATAGTATGATGACTATTATCCGTTGTTGAATGGAATTCTTAAATCTTGGCCCAACGCTTGGCCAGTATTTCCGCTCAAAATACTTGAGATGTCTCAATATAAGAATTCATTCCCTCATACTCTTTAAACCAATTTTCTCTGAGATTCCTAGGTGACAGTTTATCCGAGTTTGACACACAGTCAGCAGCAATCCCTAATTTGTTTCCGCTTCTTCTCTGGATTCCCACTCAGATCCTTACTCTTTTCCTTAAAGAGTCTCCCAATTATTGCACACAGCAATAATATCCCTGAGAAAGAATAGAACAATTGAAAGCTGATAAAGTTTACTTAAACTATATACCAGATAAAGACTTCTTTTTTTAGTACTAGATGGTCCCCAGATAAAGACTTCATTTTTCTATTATTAGTGAATTCTAGGGAATTTATAGTGGGGGATTTGGTGCTCAACCCTTGGTTGACACCTCTTCAATGAAATAACATCCAATGCAATTAAATCACCCATCCTAGTCTCAGCAGCAATGGTCTTCCTCATCCTGGATAGGATTCTGTCATTGGACATCCTCAAGACCTAAAACGAAAAGAGTCAGAAAACGTGTCCCTAACATTCATCTCTTGGTCCAAGCAAACCAACCATATTTGCCTATTGACCTGCTTAGTTAATGGGACTTTTTACCCATTAAGGCAGGTCAAGAACCAATTGATCAATTTGCTAATTGATGGAGA
>JAKSZP010019255.1:0-24498 GCA_022478985.1 Massospora cicadina
TGACTGCCAATCTCAAAAACATGATCAAAAGGTTTGAACACCGAAGTTACAATCCAAAATATTAGATATTATTGCCTCAATTAATTCAAAATAATTTATCATTATAAGTTCTCAGGGTATTCTTGGATCGTTTTTGGTAAATTCATATGTCCAAATTTATTTTGACAGTTTTTAAGTTTTTGTCAGGTTAAAACCCAATTTCTGCCTTTTCTCTTTAATTTTTTAACAGAATTTGATTCAATAGATTATTTTTTCATTCATGTTGAACCTTAATTAAGTCATATTTTGGGGATGGGGACTTGGGACCATGTTTATTTATCTTTCTAAAATTCCCAAATCTAAACAGAGTTTTATGATTTTTCTGAGTGGTACTATGCAATTTAAAAACTAGGGTGGACCTTGGAGTAGATTGATGGAAGTAGCCTAGGAAGCAGGGAGGGGAAGCAGCTACCCATATTTTATCTAAAATATTCCCTAGGTCAGAGATTTGGGTAAGAGTCAAAGCTTTGAGGATTAGTCCTTATTAGTCTTGTTAGGCTGAATTACCCAATCCAGCTGATAGCCAGAGCCAAAGGCCTTAAAATTATAGCTCACTCCAGAAAACTCTTAAAAAACCCTGAGAGCCTAGGAGAATGATTATAAAACTTCATGCAGTGGCCATGAGTTTGAAATTGGCTACTAACACTTGAGAAATCATGTGGAGCGAATATACATAGACCATTCTTGCACATTTAACAGATGTGACATATTCTTGTATTATTCTTTTCCCAGTGGTAAAATAAAAAACTACCTACCTCATGATTGGTCTCCAATAAATTCCTATATAAGCAAGAATTTTAATATTATAGTTGAATACTTCAAGGGATGGTGGTAACCAAGTATATTAACTTTTTTATGGACCTTTGTTCCCTAAAACAGGATTTTAAAGAATAAATTGTTAGAACTTAAGGATTAAACGTGTTTGATTCATGTAAAGGTTGTAAAGACCAGGTATCAAACAAAATTTGGGGAAAAAGACGCTTATATCACTATAGGTGATTGAAGTGGCCCTAGTGTGTTGTTAAAGAAGGTAACTAAAGGTCACTCCAAGATGTATAGAGGGATAAAGAAATGTAATTTTCCATGTACAGAAGTTCAGAGTTAATAAAGAGCTTACCTTGGGATCTTGACTAAATCATTGACAAACTTGGGGAATCTAACACTATTTATTAAAACCAATTAAGTAAAGTATCCAACTCCTTGGCTTATAAAAGGCTCTATTAGGCTTCATAGGCATTATGCTCATTATAATCCTATAAAATATTGAGCAAAAATAACTGATAGAGGTCATCTTAGTAATTTTTATACCAAATTATAAAAAAATCCTACTTTAGAAAACTCCCTACTTTAAAGGAACTGCTTACCTTAGTATTTTCTGCTACTAGGAAAATAAGTTTATAAGATGATAGTCCGCAAAAATCAACCCCTTAATATTTCATCACATTATATTATAAAAAATATGTTTAATAAGTGAGCTTTATATTTTTCAATCCATACATCCCTGTCTTAGCTATATTGTCTAAAATCATCATATAAAGACTCAAGCAATGTTACACTAAGAATATACACATCCTCTCTTCTTTCTTTTCATTATTATATAATCCAGAAAAGTTAATTACATGAATTAAATCTTCATTATTCAACACTATGAATTACTGGATCATTAATGAAATACTAGATATTAAAGAAAGTCTACAAATTTTCCATCAAAGAAAATAATACATGATCAAATTTTTTTGAGCATAAAAGTGTTTGGGCTATACTGGACATAGCACAAGACAACAAGTAGATTATACCAGGTTTGTACTAAAATTCTATCCCATATTAAGCAAAGATATAAAGGGCTTACAAAAACTACTAAATCTTTAGCTGATATTAAACACCTAGTGGATGATGGCTTGATGTATAAAAAGGCTTCAAGACTTTTAATTTAGATCTAAATTTCAAGGAGACACCACTGAGGTTAACATAAATTAAATTATTATAAAGATATTCTCATAGCCAAAAACAGTTGTACCAACACAAAATAATTTCTTGTTTACAGATTATTGAAAGAGAGTTTTATTGAATTACTCATTCTTAGATGAAATTAAACATATTGCCATAGTTAATGCTAAATTACAGGTAATTGATAACCCTCAATGCAGAAAAAATTATTATGGTTGGTACTTCAGTCCAATCTGAGAAATGATCACCTCTGATGTCAGAATTGAACTTATTCTGGATATTAATCACCTTGACGTCAGAATTTAAACCCACTATAAAGGATTGATTATCTCTGCTGTCAGTGTTCAAACACAAATCTATATTTATTAGTTACCTTTACTTCAAAAAGATTTTAGAAAGACCGCCAAAACAAAGGTGAAATATTTGGATGAAGATTATGTTTCAGAAGTCTCTGGAAACCAAAATGAAAATTTTTACCTCAGCCCCATATAAATATTAATCTCTTCAAATGTATTGATGATTATATTCTAAATGCATATTTTTGGTTATTGCTATTATTTATCTAAAATAAAGGTTATTTGGCAATTAGTGATGATTTTCCCCTCAGTTGTATATTTATCAAATAAACCCTTACATTAAGACCTTTGGGTACCCTTACTTTTTACCTGGACGGTCAGATTATCTCTTCCTCTCCTGGCAGAATTCTGGTGTCCCTTCCAGGTATTCCAAGTCCCACTAAACCTCAACAGATGCTATGGACAGTAGTTACTCGGTCTTAAAATCTTCTTTCTACCGTGAAACCCTCACCTCAGTAAGTGTGTGGTTAACATGCATGTAGAAGAACCTTCTGCTGCATCAAGTAGGCTACAACTACTATGTTTTATGGAGTTGGAACTTCCTGCACCATCAACTGAAAATTATCAGCTACATATAACAGATTTCTCAGATTCTATTTAAATCTTATCACCAGGGCCTTCAACTTAGGTGGACAAGCTAATCATGATAATCTTTAATTATGCCGCTCAGATAATTAATCTATGCTCAACTGCTACCTTTGATGTTGATCAAATTAGAGTAGACTGTAATGAGTGCTACTTGCATCATTTTGTCCACCTAACTCTATACTAGTTGCAGGTGGCAGGTTTCCATCATCATATTACTCCGTTGCCTTATTCTATCAGAGACTTTACATAAAATATACTGAGATTTTGTAGCTCTGAACTCACTTTTAGTGGAGAGAAAAGGAGTGAAAAATATGAAATTAGAAGACTTTTACAACATATAGTCTCATTTAACTAGCCTTGATGAAGGTTTGATCAAATACATCTGTTTTGAACTCTATAGCCAAATTTTAATAGCTGGAAATCGTTCTCCAAAACCATAAAATAATTAGAACATTTGAGATACAATCACAAATTGTAACTTTAAGAGAAATCTTTGGTAGTCAAATCAACTAAATTGGGTAGCTATTTAATCAAACCTGGAAAAACCTAATAATACTCAGTTTCTGCGCATCTAAGAATGCCTGGTATCCTGGGCCTCCTAGTATCCCTGAATTATCTAGACTTCCAGTACTACTGTGATTCCTTGACCCCCTGGAAGTTCAAAAGTGCCTGGATGCCCTGGTTTTCTGGGAAGACTCACCCTCATGGGCCTCCTGGTCTCAGTAATAGTTTGTAAATTCTGGAAAACAGACTGTTATGAACCTATATGATTTGATGACAAGCCACAATTATGACCAACGAATCATTGGAGGAATTCCGCCAAAGAACAATGGGCAGAATCCGCTGAGGATGTTTCAGAGCTATAAGTATTCAATTGCCTTAGGATGAGGTGATATTGGGCTATAAGAGGTCATTATCAGATCGCCTTCAAAATAGGGTGATAAGGTGATGTCAACCTTCAACAAAAGATAATTTGAATTTGCCTCAAATCAGGGTAATAAAGAGCTGAAGAACAACAATCTGAAACCAATGAGAATACAGAGAAACAAATAAACTAAGCAAAAGAGTCAGTACCAACTGAGGTCACTGGGATATCAGCAAGACAAGAGGATTGACGAGGGGGAGGTTTTTAAAGTTGAAAAAGAAAGAAGAAAGAGGGAGCGGACTAGAAGAGATCCGCTGAGATTATTAGATTAAAAAATAAAGAAGAGTTGGGGAATTTTCTCCCTTTTTATTATTATTCTAGTTGTTCGTTTACAAGTGTTCCAAGGAACCATTGATCTTATATTGTCCATTCCAATTGCTCAGTGGGCATAACCGTGTGAGAAAAACCCTTCAGCGGATATATAAGGTATCATCAAATTTACAACAGTGGTGCTCACTACAGGGGGCCCATTGGTCAATTTACAAAATGATGAAAACTCATTCGCCTGCCATATTGCATCCAGATTGCTTTGATAAGGCATCTGCGCAACACAATGGGCCTGTTCATATGAGGAGTTGAAACTTGAATTGGATACTATGCTCAAAAGACAAGATGAGCTGCCCCAGGAGGTTTGCAGTGATAAGCTGCCACCATTTTAACTTGAAGGAAATATTTATGGGTTCTTTTGATGATTTGAGTTTGAAACTGAAGGAACCTTAGACTGGTGGAGGGCGAAACTGTTAATATCCACCTTGGATGTTGGGAGTGCTGATAAAGTCGTTTGTTGCCTTTCAAGTAGTTCTGTTACATAGCAAGGAGTCAAGGAGATGGTGCTGAGTTTGTTTGGTAGAACTGCAAAGATGTCGCAGTGGAAAGCTGAGTTCTTGACCATCAGGTTTCAGAAAAATGAGACCTTCACTGCATTTGCTGAGCAATTTACAGCGGAAGCTCATGTGTTAATTGGGGCAGGGATATATCTGAAGTTGATGTTTTCATTGAAATGTCCTCTGAGGTGAAGCCATACCCTGAGCTTTACAATGTCATGGTCCCATTGTTGGAGGACGATGTACCTCTTCTTAAACTTGTTCAGTTTTTACGTCTCTTAGCTACAACTTTCCCTCCACCAAATATCAAGCAGATTCACAGTGTCACCGTTGTCAACCCTAATCATGTGGGTGGAATCAACCAATTGTCACATGTTCCACCAGGTTACTCACCACAGTCCAACGTCTGCTCCATAACTGCTAATCAACAACTGGTCAACTACCATTTTGGCCCTAAATACATTGATTGGCAGTAGGCGTTCTACTAATATGGGTCTGGTTCTGCCAATCATCTTGAGTCTACCTTCCAACTGGCCCACTTATATTAAGCACAGACGTAAGCCCTATGGGGTAAGTTGTTTTTATTTAAATTGCTCTGGGCACATGGGACGATGGTGCCCCAATTGACGGATCCCTCCCATACAACGGGATTAAGGCTATCAGGTAAAAGTCAGAGCGGAGTAGAGATGGGACTCTCTACTTCTGCTACCTTGAACTCAAACGTCCCACCTGAATCTACTGTATTAATTGCAGCAGAAGCCTCCAAGTATGGCGATAAATTCCTCTATCATCAGCCGGTTGGAGGAGTAAATGTGTTGACTCAAGTATAAGCCAAAGAAATGGCGGACAAAGGATCTCTGGAGTGACCAAAGCCTTATGCTTGTCAGATGTTTAGAAAAAATCTGTCAGAGAAGCTAGAACCGTTTGCAGATGCATTGTCCCTGAGAGGAGTAGTGGTCGCACTTCCAGTGAACGCTATTGTAACATGGTACCCTAAAATTGGTGTGGGTATTATAAGTTTCCTGGGAAAACATGAACTGCTGAATGTACACGTAATAAGTAGCCAGCATTCATCTTACTCGGAGTGCACTTACTGTGACATTGTGGTAGCCAAAAACCTGAGTATGAGCTATAATTGATATGGGAGCTCATGTTAACATTGTCTTCACTAAGTTGGTGGCGAAGTTAACTTTAAAGCCTGGCATAGACCACCAGATGGTGTTTGGGACCGTTGGAGCAAAAACCACAGTCTCTGAGGGAGCGTACAGCGCGCTTTTCTTGCAGTTTGGATCTGTTGTTGTGGCTCTAGCAGTAGTATTGCCAATTAGCAACTAAGATCTGTTGATTTGAACATATTTATGTGACACTATGGGGCTGTCATTGACATGATGGAAGAGACCCTCACTATTTTGGGACAGCGGATCCCAATTTATTTTACCTCCAGAGGAGTGCCAAAGGGCTCAGTGCATATGGGACAGATCAACCTGGCCTACAGTGATGGGGTGATTCCAGTGCGCTAACATTGATTAAAAGGAAAAACTTGGGCCATTCCTTATCAGATATATGAATATCAAGGGCTACCGCTTAGAGCTGATGGAGCTATATCCATTTCCTCTGGATATCAAGTAATAGTAGACACTGAGTTAGAGGTGGAAGTGCCAACTGGGCTCTATGAGGAGATCATTGGGCCTTATCAGCAATCGTGGCTTGAGCCCCGCATGGCTCCAGGCATCATACTTCCAGGCCATATGGAGATCAAGGTATTGGTAGCAAATCTTCATAATGTACCAATTCAAATCCGCCAGCATCAGATTATATCATATCTACATTTGAAACCGGTTGGGGAGGTCAACAAGGTTCACAAGTTCAGGTCTCTGGATGAATTTGTTTAGCCCATTGAACCGCATCTTGGTATAATGGCGGTCATATCACGGGAGAATTTAACGGGGTTATTGGAAGACCAGAAGGATCAGGTGGTAGCTTTATTTCAAAAATACAAGGAGAATTTTGTTGTTGACAATCATGATTTAGGGTGCGCTTGGGGGGTTGTTCATCAGCTGGACACTAGGGATCATCCCCACATCAGGTCTCAGTCAATCCGCTGATCAAGGGCAGCTGAAGAAGTCGTCACTGAAGAGATTGACAAGCTACTAGATTAGGGAATGCTCAAACCATCTAAGAGTCTGTGGGCTTCGCCTGTTCTGATTGTAAAAAAGAAGGATGGTACTAACTGCGTAGTAATCAACTACTGGAAGCTTAATATTATCACCAAAAAAGACTCATACTCTCTGCCATGGATTAACAATGTGCTGGATTGGTTATGTGGAGCTCGCTATATCTCATCAATGGATCTGATATCCAGTTATTGGCAAATTGAGTTGCCCATGGAGGAACAAGAAGAATACGCTGTAATCACATCTCTTGGGCTTTTTCAACCAACTCATATGCGCAAGGGCTATGTAATTTCCCAGTTACTTTCCAACGAGCAATATCCATTCTGAGAGATCTGAAGCTGTTGTGTGTACTTGTATACCTTGACGATATTAATGTCTTCTCTCACACGTTCACTGAGCAACTTAACCATTTGGAAGAGATGTTTTGCTGACTGTCTGAGGCCAATATAAAAATCAAGCCCCAGAAATGCCACTTCTTTAAGGATCAGCTGGAGTACCTTGGGTTTGTGGTGGATGCAACTGAGCTGAGACCCCAACCTGCCAAGGTGGAGGCTATCCAGAAAATGATTAAGCCAGCTAGTAAGCGAGTATAAGGTGTTTTTGAGGATGGTGGGTTATTATCAATGCTTCATACCCAATTTCAGTTGCATTGGAGGTCCACTGTTTGAGCTACTAAAGAAGAATGAAATGTTCAAATGGATGGAATGGCGCCAATGCGCCTTTAATACACTTCAAACTGCACTAACTAGTGCTCCCATGTTGCGCTACCCTAAACTTGATAAGAAATTTATAGTGCAGATGGATTCATCACTTTATGCTGTTGGAGAGCCCGTATCAGAAGGAAGATGAGGGGGAGGAGCACCCCATAGCATACTGCAGTCGTAGCTTGAATTATCATGAACGAAATTACACCATAACCAAGTGGGAGTGCTTAATGGTAATTTATGCATATAAGCAGTTTTGAGTCTACTTGCATGGAGTGAAGTTTAAGGTCATAACTGATCATGCATCGTTGCACTGGTTGCAGAATTTGAGAGAGCCAAAAGAGCGGCTATCTCAATGGGCTCTTAAGCTTCAGACTTATGACTTCAAAATTCTCCATTGGTCAGGAGAAAAACACCAAAATGCCAATTGCTTATCAAGATTGCCAACAATTCAAGTTATGGCGGATTTAATTGACATAATGTATGACAAAATGATCAATGGAAAGTACAAAGATAAACCGCCTCAATTTATCAAGTTACTAGATGGACTCAGGACCAATACATTTCAGAAAAACGGAGAATTGTATAAGCGGATAGGGGACGCTACTGTGAATATCCACAGACTTTCTATCAGACCAAATATAATCATGAGTGCACACCAAGAAGTTGGCCATGGTGGAGTCCAAAATACTCTTGAATTGTTGAGGCTGCAGTATTATTGGGAAAGCACGCAATTTGTTGTGCTTGAGACCCTGTCCTGCTGCCATCAGTGCCAGGTGGAGAAGCTGTTCCACCAGAAGACTTACTACCAGTTAGTAAAACTCACTTTGCTTGGCATACAGTCTCTATCAATGTCGTGGGACCTCTGCCAACTGGAGCTAACTGGTCTAAGTATTTCCTGGTGGCAATTGACCATTTGACCAGGTGGGTTGAGGTACGGGCCATTTGGGATCTGGGGGCGGCTACTGTGGCTAAGTTTGTAATAGAATGCATCAATCAGTGTCATGGCTTCCCTCAGTACATTCTTACTGACAACGGAACTAATTTTACCTCTCATATACTTCCCAAGCTCAACAAATTGATGGACATACACGAGGTTCTAACAACCCCATACCACCCTGAGCCCAACAGAATGGTTGAATGGGTTAACGGGACTCTGGTGAAAATACTATGGAAGTTGGTTACAGATAGGCCCTCCAATTGGAATACCCTCCTTTCTACTACAGAGTTCGCCTACAATATTAGCTACCATTCTGCAACAGGGAAAAGCCCCTTCCAATTGCTTTATGGACAGCACCCCAATTTGCCAGCGCTTCTATATGCCTGTGTAGAGGACACCGGTGGAATGGATCTGCAAAGCTATTTAACCACCCTAAAGAATACGCTGATTAAATTACAAACTGAAGCATACTCATTCAGCTCAGCCAAGAAAAAAAACCAGGCTGCCAGTCAGGTACAGCAAAGTGGCCCAGCACAGTTCAAAGACAGAGATATGGTGCTATTCCATGATCAGCATGGGTTTGGGCGGAAGCACAAGCTCGTGAATATTTGGATTGGGCTTTTAGAGATATTAATAAAAATGGGTTTTGCCGCTTATACTATCAAGGATCCTGAAAGTGGTTGGATTATTAATTGAGTGCACGCGAAATTCTTTTGACTATATAAGCAGCAATAGAGACTCACCAAAAAAAAGAAAAAAAGAAGGTGAAAATGATGATGATTGCATAACACTATATTATGTGTGTTTTAACTACGTTTATTTAGGATTGCTTCTGGTGGTCTTTCGCTTTGATGACTTCATATTTCCACCTTAATTTGGCTTCTTGTGGTGTTCCTTTTGTTTTAGATGATGGGACCTTCATTTCTTCTTCTACCACTTCGAGGGTGCCATGGTTTCTATGGACCCTTCTATGGGTTGGCTGTGGAGGCGCAGGCTGCCGTGGTGAGAGTGAGGGGGCTGACGTCTGCTCAGGGGCCACTGCACTGGTCTGAGGAGGGGAGGCTGGTGTGGCGGGATTAGAAGAGGAGGATGGACTGGGGTTCCATGGCAAAAAATGAGGTGGTGAGAGTCCATCTGGTTGATTAAGTTAAAACCGTTATTGCCCCACTAGGAGCAAAGCCTGCAACCACATGCGTTGATGACCCCAGGAAATCAATGAGTAAGCCAGCAGAGGAGGTCAGAGTCATAATGGCTGGCGAGTAAGCAGGTGAGTTCTGGCTCGAGGGGAAAATGCTGCGTCCAGCGCCAGGCAATCAGAATAAAGTCCTTCATGCTCAGATACGCTATCAGAAAAGGAGCGTTTGCAGTGAATGCCGCTCACTGGGACCACTTGAGGGCTGTCTGGTGCAGCTCTATTCCTAAACCTAAAGTGGTTGCAGGATGCAAAATTAGGTTACCTAAGAGTGCCATGACGGGAAGGTACTGGGATGGATAATTGGCGCTGAGAGCGGTGAACGCTGCAGTGACCCCAGAGCAAAGGCGAACTAACCAGTTGTTGTAGAAGTTTACCCCTAGGGACTGGAAGTGGGTAGGAGTGTGGGAAAGGACCCCAACCAGCTGGCTATCACCCACTGCACGAAACACAGCATCTGCTGAACAGACAAAACCGTGGGATGAGGCTCAGCAGGAGATGGAAGCACTAGACAACTAAAGCTGCTTGCCAGGAGCTGAGCCACTTTGTTATATGAAGGCCCTCATCTCTGCTCCCCTCCCCAGCGTAGCTGGGCCACTATGACCTCAAAGGGGATGCATTAGGAAGCCAAATGGCTGACGAATTCAGGAAGGAGCTCTTCCTGGGTTAGAATGGTCGTGAGGTTTACGTCAGCCTCATCATCATCAGACAGGGGAAGGGGAAGCTGGGGAAGAGGGATATGGCTTGGGTCGTACAAACCTGCACCAAGCCACATATGGAAGAAGAAATTGAAATCATGGACCCACGGTTGTTGGCGCTCGATGGTTTGCATGGCGTTAAAGGAAAAAATGTACATCTTATCATCCAGTCAAAGGGGGTAATGTTGCAAATCTATATGACTGGATGACAAGCCACAATTATGACCAACGAATCATTGGAGGAATTCCGCCAAAAATTCAATGGGCAGAATCCACCAAGGATGTTTCAGAGCTATAAGTATTCAATTGCCTTAGGATGAGGCGATATTGGGTTAAAATGGGTCATTATCAGATTGCCTTCAAAATAGGTCAATAAGGCGATGTCAACATTTATCAAAAGATAATTTGGATTGCCTCAAATCAAGGTGATAAAGAGTTAAATAACAACAGGGTAAAACTAATTAGAATACAGCAGAACGGATAAACTAAGAAAAAGAGTCAGTATCAAACAAGGTCATTGGGAAATCAGCAAGATGAGAGGATTGACAAGAGGGAGGGTTTTTTGAAGTTGAAAAAGAAGAAAGAAAGAGGGAAATGACTATAAGAGATCGGATGAGATCATTAGATTAAAAAATAAAGAAGAGTTGTTGGGGAATTTGCTGCCTTTTTATTATTATAGTTGTTTGTTTATGAGTGTTCTGAGAAACTGACAATCTTCATATTGTCTATTCCAATTGCTCAGTGGGCGTAACCCTGTGCAAAAAACCCTTCAGCGGATATATAGGGTATCGCCAAATTTACAACGCAGACTTTTTTCTTGTTACAGCAAAAATAACTTCTTGAAACTAGTTAGAATGCATTGCTAAGGGGACTAAACTCACTCAAAATGGAGTGCCTTTTGATTTAAAAAGTCTTTTTTCTACTCACTATGGGCAAATTGAAGCCTTTTCAACCTCACCTGTATCTGTGCAAGGGTTGGATCAGCAAATTATCATTAAACAGCCTCAACTTGAACTTAAGGAAAAAACTTTCAATACAAGAAATGTAGTTGGACAGTTGAACCAGCCTTCATCTTTAAAAACTACCCTTCATTCAACCCACGAGCAAAAGGGCTTTCTATCAATAATGTGATTGAATTTTGCCATCAAGTAGAGGCTGTTGAGCCACACAAAATTCCTGACATCAAACCCTATCAGTCTAAAATGAGTACCTCCTACGTCCATCCATCTATTAACCAACTGAACACTCTAGGAAACTCATATAAGCGCTCTTTTATACAAAAATATTTCTCAGGAGAAGAAAGTATCCTTTCCTTCCTGAACTGTTACAGGAATGCTCTGTAGGAGGTCACCAATCATCAAAAACGCAATAAATTATTCAATTACCTCAGCTGAGTTGCCTAAGATATTATGATCCCACACTTAATGAATTGACACATTTGGCTGATGCAAAGACCGCGTTAATAAAGGAGTTTAGGAGTGGTTTATTCATGGCAAATTATAAAATAGATTTCATGGATTTTGCCTCAATAGAAGAGAATATATCCACACTTTTTCTCAAATGTTCTAAATTGATGGTTAACTTTTAGTTGTGGGAAATTGACTCACCTTAGATGACGCCGTCACAGTTTTTATCTTCATTCTAAACCATGCCAATATCTAGTTGTATCCTAATGCGGTTAAGCACAATCTTACCTCGCTGCTGAACATTAAGGAAGCCATTTTGGATTTTTTTCACAATCTCTTTAAGACTTTTGAGCCCTCTCATTCCAAAACTAAATATAGATCCCACGTTCTATATGTGATGCCTCCTGAATCTCCTACCCAGAGAAAGTACTGCGTCTATTTCAAGCGTACCAACCACACTGTGGATAGCTGCTTATATCATTCTGATAATGATCATCAAAAATTAATCAAGCTAGAGAAAAAGGCTTCCTCTTCTGAAAAATCCCAAATGCCTCAAACTACCAAACTTTGCCTAGTAATCCCAGAGGTTTTGTACTAGATACCCCCGTTGAAGTTAATAAGGCCACTTTTATTAAAGGCAATAAAGACTAAGTTTATTTTACTCTTAAATTGGGTGATTACCCAAATTGAATTATTAAAGTCAGCTCCACTAGTGAAAGTCAGGACAAATTAACAACTTTTAAGCAATTTGAAACCCCTGAGTTCTTTACAAAACAGAAAACTCAGCTATCATTACTGCAAAATCCTTCTAACTGTCTTTTAACAGTTAAACCAAGTTTGGTTTTTCCATTATTCAAGTATAAGTAGGCTTGTAAGTTAAATTCTTGGCCATAGTAGACACCAATTCCCTGTTTAACGTTATTTCCTCCCAACTTATTTAAAAAATAAAATGGCTCCTGATTTGATTCAAAAGGAAGAATATGAAACACCACTAGGTCATCCAACTAAAGCTACTCGAGCATAAAAGTCTTGCTCCTTAGTTTTAGGAAGCTTTTAATCACTGCTCCTGCTATAGCTATAGAAAACAGTAAAGATTAATTACTTATTGAGGTCTAATTATATCGAGAATTTTTATGTATAATCAATCATAAGTAACAATATCTCTCCCTCCAGGGATATCACATACCACTACTATTAATGTCCTATAAAAAACAAGATGGCTATAAGTCATATGAATAATAATAGAGATGAAAAATTCTACTTTCTGATAAGATTACTTCAGTGATAAATTATTTGATTAATGAGTCATTTATGCACTAAAACCCCAATTGCCAGAATTTTTTGCTGCCACAAAAGCAACAGCTTCTGATTAAAATGAGCTACCTACAATCTCCTCTAAGAAATTATTTAATTAGCATCTGGTAGTGGTTGATGAAAGATCCAGTTAATAGAGCCTAGAAGTCCACCCTGTCAAAGACAATCCTGAATTCCTAAATAGTAGAGTTTTCATTAAAATAAGGAAAGCTTATTTTGTCTTCAGATCTTTTTTGTTTAACCTATTTAAGTGGTTCTTCAATAACTGATTATTGAAGAATATCCTGTCTCTTAGCACTAAAGCTTTGAGCCCTATTACCATTGTTTCCTCAGTCAGTTAAATATATTCTTGTTGCCTTGGGAGATATCAAACTTAGCCAGTTGACTATTTTACCGTTTTCTAAGAGGGGCTCCCAAGAAACGTTCATGTCACATTAAGTTTCTTACCTCTATCTGTCACATACAATACCAAATTTTAAGCCTAAAACTTGACACTTGGCACTGTTGATGCCGAGGACGTAATTCTACTCTATGTACCCAGTTATTTTACTATACCTTACACTATCAATCTGTGGTGGACTCTTAAGTTCAAGTTCATATTTCCCATACTCATGTTTTAGAGATATATGGAAAAATAACCCTTGTGTTAGACAAACTTTTACCTGTACTAGTATCCTAGATCACACATGTCTAAAATAGATCCTCATTTTATTTAGTAACTTAACCAATCAGACTCTTCAAATTCCATGGTATTCTAACATCGCCAATGACAAATTATGTCCTAATTCTCGGTGTATCAGTTCTCTTACCTGATACCAAAGTTCAAAAAGTGGGCTCAAAGCTGTAAACTAGTGGAGAGGTCAAAAAAACGAAAAGATGGGGCGAATGTAGACTACTTCATTAGGTTCAAAAGAGTCAATATTTATAGCGCGTGTGGGGACATGGTGCCTTGACCTTCTAGGCCCTATATGATCAGGATCTTCACTGTCTTCCATATTGACTTCTTGGCTAGCAACCTCTTTTTCTGCATTGTCCTAATGAATGCAGCAGTGGGACATACCTCTCAAGATTTGGGAAGCGGGTATGGGATTCCTGAAGATGTTTCCATCAATTCTTGTGCAAATGATGCTTCCTTATTGAATCTGGTATTTGTAACTTCAGGGTAAGATTCCGTTCACACTGATTTAAGAGTCAATATCTTAAGGCTCAATTTTGAAGCAGGGATTTTGACTCGCTTGTAATCTTAGATTTTGACAACGCCCCCTCAAGGTCCTGTCAGAGGGGGGTATAGGGACAAAAGAATCGGCCATGTACTCAATTCACCACCATTCACTGATTGATGTCAGCAATGGAGTACTCCAAAAATACATTATGTGAGACCATATGAGGTAAAGACCAAAGGACGTTGAGCTTGTTCTGTTGACCTTTAGGTCAATGGCGATAAAAGATAATGAGGTCAACTAATTAAAGAATTGGTAAGGATGGCCAGCCAAAATTAAATTGGGATGTCTCCATTTCAGTGGTAGTGACAATGCCCTGTGTGGCTAGGGCTTGGAGCCAACAATTTTATCAGCTAAGGCTCTCACAGTTAAATCAGAGTTCTCATGTGTGGAGGTATTTAGCATTGGATGAACACTACTTGTTAACTGGGGAGCACACCCATATAGAGCTTTCAAGGGGGACATCTTAATGATTTGATGATAGTTTATTATGTAAGCAAGCATAGTTCTGTGTAGATAATGATTTCAGCGAGCTGGGTCAGAGGTAGTCATCTTCCACAAAATAGAGACAAAGGTTACATTAGCAAGCTATAAACCCTTGGTAAATTGTTGTAAAGGGCGGTGAAACTTTGGTTAGTACCAAAAGTTAAATAAGTTCTTATACTATCTGAGACTTGAAATTTTAACTCATTGTTCAGAAAGTAAAGTTATTGAACTTCTGTGCTTGTAGAAAATAATTAAATAAGAAAAAGAGCTGTGGCTTTCACAGTGGCAGCGGGGACAGAAATCTTAAACTCATTTGGTCAAATGGTCCATGGTTAGGAGGATATATTTATGGTCATGAAGCCCAGTGGGAAGAGGGCCTACTACATCACTTCTAATGACACTGAAGGGACCCAATAGGGCAATGACCAAGTGCTGATATTGGGTACTGGCTCAATCCTATATTGGCAAGTCATACAAGCTTCCAGGACCTCTTGGATAATTCTACCATTTTGTCCCAGTAACATCATGACTTTAGCCACTCATAAGTCTTCTTTACTGCCCCATATCCCACAGTTGCATGCCCCTCTGAGATAATGTTGGTTCATGAAGAAGGGTGGATGTAGAGGAGCCATTTCTTACTACCATTTTATATAAAATTTCATCTTTGATCTGATTATCCTAAGTCATATTCTAGAGATCAGCTTAGATCTCAAGAGTATCTAAACTCCCAGCATTCTGGTCAGATGATCAAATCGTAAAGTCAATCTTTCTTGGGGGTCAAGGAATCCAGTACTGGCATTCTAAAGAGACCATTGACATTCTGGTGAATTGCTCCTTAATGATAGACAATAGTGAAATTGTAGCTCTGCAGCCTTAGGGCCTATCTGGCCGAATGGCCCTCTGGTTCTTTCATCTTCTGCGGCCATCAGAGTGAGGAATGATAAGGTGATGATAGTAAATGGGTGCCATAAATATAAGGCCAATAGTGTTTGATCACTAGCAAGTCAAACAAGGTTTCCTGTTTGGTAACGCTATAGTTTTGTTCAGCTTTATTCAAGGTCTTTCTGAAATAAGCTACTGAATGATTGACCTGATTTTCATCGTTCTGGGCTAGGATGGCCCCAATGGTGACACAACTTGCATCCATTAATAACAAAAAGGAAGATCAAAACGTGGATGGATTAAAATGGGTTTAGTGAAAAGAGTGGTCCTCAGCACATTAAAACCCTGTTACTGTCTCATATTTCACTCAAATGGCACGTTTCTCTACATGAGGTAAAATAGGGCCTTGGCCTAGTTGGATAACTGAGGGATGAACTGACAATAGTAGCCCACCATGCCAAGGAATACCTAAATATTCCTCAGGATCTTGGGCGTAACATCTTTTCAATGGCGTAAACCTTTTCCAGAATGGGCTGGTTGCCAACTTTTTTGGCTTTATGTCCGAGGAACTCCATTTTAGATTGAAAGAAAAGGCACTTCATGGGTTTGGTTTTTATTAAAGCCTCCCTAAAATAATTGAAGACTTCTAAAGGTACTACACATGAACATTGAAAGTTAGTAAGAAGGCAGTGATATCACCAAGGTATACAATGACACATGATAACTCCAAGTCCCTAAAATCCCATCTATGGCACGCTGGAAGGTGGCCAGCGCATTACAAAGGTCCTGGGGCATCCTCATAGACTAAATAGCCCTTATCTGATTATGAGCGCATACTTGGATCATTCCTTTGGGTCGAGATCCACTTGCCAATATCTGATAGCAAGATCCATTGTAGAAAAGTATCATAACCTGGAGAGCAAGCACAGAGAGTCATCGAATCAGATCAAGGGGTAACTGTCTTTTTTGATGATGGTGTTGAGCCAGCAGTAGTCCATCACCACCTGATGACTGCCATCCTTCTTTCAAACCAATAGTTGGGGAGGCCCAAGGGCTGCACAAAGGCACCAATAACCTGGCTTTGAGTAGTTGTTTGAGCTCTACTGCCACCCGAGCTTCTTCAACCTTACTCTTTTGGTAAGGTTGTAGTGAAAGGGGGAGCATCTCCAGTCTACACATGATGCAAAACCACACTCATTTTCCCAAAATTGTAGGTCAATACCAAAAAATTCCGAGTACTCCTCTATAATTCTTGAACCTGGCGCTGATATTCCCCAGTGAGCTCCTTTCAGATACAGGCGTTGACTAAAGCCACTTATGAGGTCGTCTCCAAACCAAAAACCCTCAAACTTCCAAAGCTGTGAACATCATGAACAGCCTCTGCCGGTAGAAGAACATATGTGGCGGGACTATTAGGGCCCACTACCCTAGGTTTGTCAGCAAGGTTAATCAACAACACCAATATGGGGTTGGCTTAGGAAGGATTTAGCATCCACGACAGGTTAGAACCTCTTTAGCAGATGGGTTATCTAGACCTCAAATCTCCAGCAGGTATCCAGAGGGGATGTTAACATGGACTCAGGTATCAATAATAACTTGGGACTTCAGAGGTATAGTGGTAAGCTTAGGTAGATAGAATAGCATGCCTTTGTGGCATCAATGGCAGGCGGTGGCAACTGCACTTGAGAGCCCCTTACATGATATGCAATAAGAATGATTCATATCTTGCTCCATAAATGGCAAGCCTGAGCCTTGATCTTCACTTTGGAGTCATGTGAGATTTAAAGAATAGGGGATCTGATGTCCCAGAGGGGATAAAAATTCTTCATCATAATGTACTACCTTGGAGTAGTCTCAGAGAAACTGAGTTCTGAGAATAAGTTTATAGCTCAGATTATCCAGTGCAATGGTGGGGGTATTTAAAAAAGGCTTCTAAAATTAAATAGGTAGGGAAGAGTAAGCCCCTATAAATCATGTACACTGCAGTCCAGCTGTGCCATATTTCATGTAGTGTGGAAAATCCGCACCAATCTTGATACATTTTTATTAATTAGGACGAAAACTTTCATGAGGGAACTGCTATCAATGATGGAAAGAACTGTAATTTTATGAAATTAAACAACAACTTTGGTAAGCAGACTCCTGAACAGTGGAGGTAGCATGGGAAACATAGGGGATCCAGCAGAAGAAGAGTAAGCATTATAAATTTCTTTATTACACTGGACAACAATGATTTTGCTAAATGGTTATACTTTCTAAATATTATGTACTGTTGTGCGCTGATTCTGAATATGAAAGTCAGAAATTCCATATTGGCCTCAGTTTTTTGAAATTGCCTTCTTACTTCTCTAGAAAGTACATGGGAACGAACTATGCAAGTGCAATATATATGACATTATTAATATACATTTTGAAAAATTTAAGTTGCTATTTAAACTTTATACATATTAATTTATTTCAGTTCATTAATATACATGACAGATAAATTTATTATGTCAACACAATAACACACTATGCTAGAAAATCAAAATGAAGCAGATTTTAGGTATGTTGAAATCGCATGTATGTATAAAAAACGTTTTTCAAAAAAAGGTAGTTAAAAACTATGCCTAATAGAAAGAAACCATATACATATTTGAAATCAGCGTCAAAAATTCTGTAAGATATAGCTATTATCATTCTTGTAAAAAACAAAAACCAAAATTTTGTTGTCCAGTGTTATCAGCGGGTACCAAAACTTCTTCCTCTGGTATGCCTACTCCATATTAATTAGGGTTCATGGATGATCCTTGAGGCGTGGTAGGGATTTCAGCATGGAGCTCTTCGTCCTTCATGGTGATGGCCCTTTTCCCGCCTCCTTGACAAGTTTTTTTAGAATGTCTTGGCTCTGTGACAGAAGCAATTGTAGTAAGTACATTGGGTTGAGTATTTTTCTGGTTCTTGATAACATGGACCTGAGGATGGTTAAAGGAGACATAGGTGGAGACCTTAGGGTGCAGGTCAATGCAGGGATCTTGTTATGTGCTTCATTGATTTCCTAAATGCAAGTGAAACCATTCTTCTGGACTATCATATGCATTTGAACCTCAGAATAAGACTTCAACACGGAATTTACAACAGTTATGGCTTCATACAAGGTAACATGATTTGTCATTACTAAGGGTGTACTTTGATGTTAAACAGCTGGTGAACTCCTCAGAGATCTCTAATTTGTTCAGGAAGATGCATATGAATTTTTGTTTTTGATTGCCCATGGTTTGATTGCTGCTGAAATATTAGACTATAATGGTCCATACCTTCTCCCTTGTGGCATTATTTTAGATGGGGAGTCATAATCTCCCAAGCGGTATGTAATATAGGAGTGGATATGCTTCACTTTTTTTCTGTTTGATAGCCTATTACATGTAACTCTCATATGCATACAAGAAAGAGGCAATATTTCCTAGCTGGGGGTGAACTTCTCCTTAAACTAGGTTTAAATTAGTTTAAAAGAGGAGTGGAAAGGGTGCTAACACCAGGAATTGGTACAGGTTCAGAATTTCAGTCTCCACATAATTAAGGGAGCCTGCTGATCCAACCTTCATCTTAGGCCCTTGAGGTCCTCTTGGATAACATCTTAATTTTGGTTTAGGGAGAAGATGGAGGTCTTATAAGCAACCTGTTCTTTTAATGCTTGGATGTCGGTTTGATGAAGAAGAAACTGACTTTCTAAGTTGTTCAAGTGAACGTTAAGCCCTCAGAAGGTTTGCTTGAGCTGGGAAATGCAACTATCAGCAAACTTGGTGAAGGAGCTAATAATAACCATTTCATATGGCAGTGCCTCAATCAAGACCCTGGGGTTGATGGGTATTTCATCCACTCAGATCGTGCACTCTTGGGCCACATTACATATTGATCCCATAATGTGGATAGCGCTGCCAAAACGTCCTTTCTCCAGGGGTCGTCAGGGTCACCAGGAGCGGGCACTGTGGTACCAGAGAACCCTTGAAGCCCTCAGGGACCTTCTGGCCCCTAGGCCCCTCAATGCCTTCACTCCTAGTGGCAAAGTCATGAATGACCAGCTACTGATAGTGCTGATGAAGGATCTGCATCAGCTCTTTGACTAGGTGTAGGCTTTGATTCCAAGCAGCCTCAAGAAGTTTTACATTATGACTAAGCTGGTCCTTGAGGTAGCCTAAAATCCGCTATCAAACACTGTGAGCTAGTTTTGGGCTTCACTGATTCATTGTCAATTATTGACAAAGGCTTCACGATTGTCATGGATGAAGGAGGAGGCTGCGTTATATAAATCAACAAAATGGGAGTGTAAAGTTTGGGTAAGCTTAGTTGTCATGAGACTTCATGATGGTGTAATATACTACTGTAAGAGGTGATGAATGATAGGATGGACGAAATTTTAATTATAGAGCTCAGTCCCCAAATCATTTCTCCCACTGTAGTTGGGCCAAAGTATAAAGATACCAATTAGTAGAAGGCACCAAATAAGCGTGGGAGTGACTTGAGCGGCCTCCCACAGAATAAACGCCATTTAGTAACCGTTGGATAATTTTAATAAAGTTGTCATATTAAGTTTGTATGATCACCGGCAATGAAAGATAGAGTGAACTGGAGCATGGCCCAAAAGCTTAACTCATTAGGCTTCATGGAAGTACTTCATATTGCAATGTATTAATTATTGAATGTCGCATCTAAACTGATCAGCAGATGAACTTTCTTTACTGCTAATTTTCTCCATAGTTCATGATAGACGTTTTCACTTGGACAGCTCAGGGCACCTTGTAGTGAGCACCACTTTTTTCAGTGTAACTGTTCTCTTGAAATACGTCTAAGTAAAAAATGGAATTAAAGTTATAAACTAGTGAAGAGGTTGAAAAGTAAAAAGATGGACAAATATAGGTTACTTTACTTATATAGAAAGCTCCAATATTTATATGACGTGTGAAGACATGATGCCCCAAGGACCTTCACAACCTTATATGATCAAAATCTTTCACTGCCTTCCAGATTGACCGCCTGTCCAGCAATCTCATTGTTCTGCATCGCCTTCATGACCGCATCAGTGGAGACCACGCCTCTCAAGATTTGGGAAGTGGTTATGAGATTCCTGAAGGTGTTTACATAAATACTTGTGTGCATTATAGTTACTAATCAAATTTGATATCAGTGCCTTCGGGGTAAGATTCTGTTCATGTTTTTTTGAGAGTCAAAATGCTGAGGCTTGATTTGGGAGTAGTATTTTAACTCACTCATTATCTCAAACCCCTACACTAATGAACAAATTATGGATGTAAACTGTTTTGGTTCTCTAAGTGACTTAGAGATTAACCCTCCTACCACAATTTTCCTATTTAGAGGTAAAATTGGGTACATCCTTACTCCAGTCTATAATTAAAATTTCGTCCATCCTATCAAAGAGGAGTTAATTTTTTAAGGGACCTGGCAATTATGTTAAAATGTTTGAAGTCATCTAGTGAGTTGTAACTGGAAATCACCCCCCTTCCAAGGCTTAAGTTTATCAGAAGTACAAAGTAGAGGAGTGTAAAAACCGCGGGGATTCTACTGATGCACAGGTTCATTTAACTACTGACTTCTGGGAATAAACATGAATTTGCTAATTGTATGAAGACAATTAGCCTGGTCGAGTTTGATATATGGGTAGCTTCAGCCCTACTTTTGGCAATATAAAGGATTAAGTGACTTTGGCCTCACCCTGGCAATATATAAGGAATTAAGTGACTTTGGTCTCACTCTGGCGTTGACACTTAGACAGGAAGACTTCTTTACAACTTCACTTTGAAGTAAACAATTAACAATTGAAAACAATAAAGTATTCACAGTAATAAGGTGCTTATTATTACTAAAGTGAGGGAATATTTATAGGGTAAAATGATGAAAGACATGTGTTAGGGATATTTGTGGTAGCCACGAGGATCTTGGCACACTTAGCCGATGAAAAGGGAAATCCATGAGGTCTTGGCACGCCTAGCTGACAAAAAGGGATATCTACAATGATTTTGGCACGCCTAGCTGACAGAAAAGGGATATTGGTTCAATTTTGGGAAATATTCCAGCTGATATCCACGAGGATTAGTGTAATTAAATTGCTATTCATATCAGCCCACATGTTGGTTGCCAAACCCAACAATAACCCTGAGTAATTACCTATTTTGAGTCAATTTACTCATCTTCAAATTGTCAGCAATAATCCCCAACAAAATTGTAACCATAATTATCATTGGATAGGATCCTATGAGAATTATGATTAACCATTTAATTGGTGATTATCGCCAATGAGATGGAATAATTGATCAATGTCTCAAAGCTTAATCAATAAGCTAAATTGAATAAATGAACCAATTATCTTAAATTAATTGAAGCTAAAATAATTTGCAAGCTGGATAATGTGGTCATATAAATTACCACACATCCCCCCGCTTAACCAGATTATCAGCTAAAAAATGTCTTCATCAAATACTTCCTTCTATGAACAAATACTATCTAGTCTGAATGAAGGGGACGCTTCCCATTTTCAAGCAATGTCACAAACCACTTGAAGAGGTATCCTTTCTGGTCCAGCTAGATTCAGCCCCCCAAGTCAACTGGATTTGGCAATCCCTTCTTCAGCTCTTCCCACAATGGTGCCAATTTCTGAAGAGGGGACGTGGTTGGCTGTTTATTCATTAAATTCCTGTTCTTTTATCCCTCATTCTCTTGTTACCAAGCTCAATTTTGAGGCTTGGCGGATTCAACTCCCTTTGTGCTAAATCCAGTAATTGCTCTTAAGCATAACGAGGCGATTTCTCCCAACTAAGATCAATCTTTCCTGATTGAGTTGGATCTTCTCCCTGAGTTCATTTTTTAAATTGGCCAATTTTACAAACTGACTATCTTGGCTACCAAATTGACAATCAGTAATGATGAGAACGTCAAACTTCCATATCGTGAACTTTGGGGTAAATTGACCAAGGCACTTAATATCTCCTTCGCGCCTTGTGACCTTGATAGTTTACTTGATTGGGATTCTGCCTCCTTTGCACTCAGATTTGCAGGTCAAGTACTTTGTACGTGGGATACTTCACTCCCCACATCACCAAATTTTCACCTTTCCTTTCCCTTCCAGTTCCAGGAGGCCCACAGTTGCCGCCTTCAAGATGCTGTTTGCTGCCTGCATGATTACTTCACAACTGGGACTATCTGGCAATATCTTCCCTTAATGGTGATAATTGGTAGTATGGTTTGGCAGCCCCCTGCACATTTCCCTTGTTTGTTGTTCTCTCATATGCCAAGTGTTCTTGATGAAGCCTTTCATCAAGCACTCCAGACACAGCTTCCAGCGCCTATGCCATATTGAGATTACATGGACTTGTTTGCAGATTGCATATTCCTGCATTGCTGTTTTTCTCCCCAATCTGGGGTTTCTCGTCTTGCTGAACTAGATGTCCCCATTACTCTTCCCATTGTTGCATTTTTGCAGAATCCCCTCGAGTACAAAGAACTTGGTTTTGGCTTGCTCTTTCTCCTTGCAAGTATCTGATCTCAGATTGACTTCAGCGACCTCTTTCACATCATTGGTCAACCTCCCCTCCCCCAGAGGCGTCAAAGAAGAGCTCACAATTTGCAACTTAAGGCTTAAAAATAAAAATAACTATAAAATAACTTCTCTTTTATTATTTATCTTTTTATTATTTATTATTATTTTATTTTTTTCCATTTTTTTCTATTATTTTAATATTTACTTTTTTAATATTTTACTTTTTCATATATATATATATATTTAATACCATTTTTAAGAAATTTGCTGTGTACTCTATTAATTACACAACCATTGAATATATTCTTGATTGTGTAGGCATCATTTGCCATTTTTGCAATAACCTCAAATGGTCCCAATCATAACACATCTAGCTTATTTTGGCGACTGAATCCATGGGTATTACAATAGGCTACTTGATCTACAACAGTAAATTCCCTAATAGTGGATCAGTTCTTATCATTGGCTTTTTAGCCTGAATCCTTCTCTTGATTGTTGTATCACAGGCTTGAGATTGTAGATCCACTATTATGTTCGCGAGTCAATATAGATATTTTCTGCACTCATCCCTGAGTTGGCTCCACTGCTGAATAGAGAATCAGCGGCAATGCTGCTCTGTGACCATACAATAATTTGAATGGCGTTTTTCCCATTGCTGAATGGGGAAACTGATATTATATGCAAAAGTTACCAAACTTAGATAAGACACCCAAGATGACGCTTTACCTGAGATCAGCTTCCTTAGTGTAGCAGCAAGTGTCCCATTGACTCGCTCCACAACTCCATTCATTTCAGGCTGATAGGGTGCAAGACATCACCCCTTAATTCCCATTAGTTCATTCAGGTGTGGAATTACAAATGAGGTAAAATTAGTCCCATTGTCACTCAGCAACACTTGGGGACACCCATGTCAGTATACCACCTGCTCCAGGATGAATTTGGTGGTATACTGACATGGGTGGCTCCCCAAGTGTTGCTGGTATGGGACACTTGCTGCTACACTAAGGAAGCTGATCTCAGGTAAAGCGTCATCTTGGGCGTCTTATCTAAGTTTGGTAACTTTTGCATATAATATCAGTTTCCATTCAGCAATGGGAAAAACGCCGTTCAAATTATTGTATGGTCACAGGCTGCATTGCCGCTGATTCTCTATTCAACAGTGGAGCGCTCAGGGATGAGCATATAAATATCTATATTGACTTGCAAACATAATAGTGGATCTACAATCTCAAGCCTGTGATACCAAAAAAAAACAAGAAGAAAAGGGAATTT
>JAKSZP010019256.1:0-24445 GCA_022478985.1 Massospora cicadina
TAACATAGGGCACCGTGAACAACATAGGAAAAATCAGAGCATTTGTAAGATCAGTTCACCATCATATCTTAAGTTATTTTGTTAAGGATACAAATTAGGATCACCACGGGATTCCAGATAAGACAAGAGTGGTCCCAAGGCCACTAGAGAGACCCATGCAAGGGCGGGAAACAAAAAAGAGAGAATTATGAACTGAGTTCAGAATCACATGGGTCTGACCTTTTAAGGTTGCTCATCCAGGGAGCTCCTCCGCACTATTCTTTGTGCCCCAAAAAACGTGAAGAATAGCTTGAGAGGGGCACAGCCCAGCGCTGAGACTGCATGAACCTCAAAACCCCAAAATAGCGTTTTGACTCGATATTCAGAAATCTGAATCTCAAGTTGAAATGTAACAATTGGTTCAACCCGACTGTTACATAATCTAGGAGAGTTTTGAAGTCTAATTCAGGAATTGTGACAGAGGTAGGATTGGTCATGAGTTGTTTGAGACAATCACTAACCTTGTTTCATCAGGTTGGATACCTTTTCAGTAATTCCACGGAAGGACTGGCCACAGATACTTGACTGGGAGTATGAGCCCTGGGAGGACCATTGAAGAAGTTCTGGCATGTAGATTGACTCATCAGCTGGAAGAGCTGAAGGTCTTTATTGGACATGCTATCAAGCAGTTGTTGGTACCAGGACTCTGAATTTGACATATGAGCTGAATAAGAGGGGGGATGTTGGACTTTTATGATAGTTGACATTATGCACTCTGAAATCAATTAAGCTCTAATTTTGTAGAAATTAATCTTAAAATTAATGGGATAAGCTCTCCAGATAAGAATTAAGAATGATATGAACCAAGAGGTTATTATGAGAAAATAACAAGAGTGAATATAAATGAGCATTCTTAATTACACTATGAAATGAACATGTATGGCAAGAATCTCCTGTCAAGGATGAGGAGGATAATAAGGAAATTGAGGATGTCAGACCAAGAATCCTGTTTATGACAGAGGGTCATATTCCCTGACGGGGGGAAAACTGGATCCTAGTATTAATATCAGCATGAGTAAATTGATCATCCTGGAATGACAGAAGGTTGTGGGGACCGCACTCTGCATAGGTGGTAGTGAGGAGGAAGACGAAGAGATCCACATGCTGAAGGTCATCCCAAGCATCGTTGAGTACTTATTGGCCATACTCCTTTTTTTAGTACTAGTTGGTCCCAACCCGAGGGGGGATTCATCGATGTTTATTAAATTACGCCTGGGCTCCTAAGAGCCTGAGGCGAGGGAAAGGGAGGGAGGAGGCATCGAGAAAGGGAGGGGGGTTTGCGCGCCAGAGCTGTGCTGCAGTGACAACTGAGCGGGGGAGGGTTGGACATAGTGCAGACCTTCAGGGCCATCTCAAAGTGTACCTGAAAATGGGTGATCATGTGTGGAAAGGTCCACACCTGCTTGTCAAAGGCAGCATGAAGGAAGGAGTTATGGATGGTCCAGATGGCTGTGGCATAGGCGAGGACACTGAGGGGTTGGTGGCAACCAGGCAATGTCTGCTCGAACATGAGGTCTTGCACAGGGTGTCCAGACCAGGGCTGAGCATGGAGGAGCGCGCGGGCCTTTGGCCAAAATGCGGCAACACCTGAACAGGTGAAAAAACGATGGAGGTGGGAGTCAATAGGCTCCGCACAGTGGGGGCAGCTTCAGTGCTGGAAGGTAGGTCCAGTTCGGTCCCCTGTCCTGTATGAACAGTGGAGCATCATCCATAAGGTGTTGGATACCTTTGCTGACAGGATGGGGTGATGGACGTCCTTCCATAATTCCTTAAGGTCAAATCTCACGGAGGGAGGGAGGAGCTCAAGGAGTCTTGGGCAGATGGGAGGACGATCTTGGGGATTGAGGCGAGTTGTGACAACTTGTCCATTGTGCACAATTGCATGGCGATGGGGGCTGAGGCCAGGGCCTTCCCTTCTGTATGGGAAGGCATGGTGGATCCGCGCGCCTACTCGTTTCAGGGCAAGGAGAGCCTGGTTCTAGTAGAGGGATAAGGATGGTTTCAGGAGATGGCCTGGGTGGTTTGTGAGCCACTCCCCTAATGAGGTCAGAGATGCTCTAGGAAGACCCAGAGCTGCTGACACTGACTGGCGGAGGGCGTGCGCCCTGGGGCATGGGGGTCGCGTCCCAGCAGACAATCGGCCATAGGAACTTCAGGAAGATTGTGGTGGCGTGGGATCGCATGTCCAGAAGCCCTAGCCCCCTTCATTGCAGGGTCAGGCAATGGTTGAGAGGGCCATTGGTGGATGGTTTGAGCCCCAGATCCAACAGCAGAGGAGTACATTGAGCCGCGTGTAAAAGGCATCTGTGAATGGGCAGACGTGCGCTAGGAACCAGACTTTGGAGAGGAGGAACACATTGGCCATCAGAGCTCAACCCTGGGGGATGATTTGCCGCCGGTTCCAGCTGGCAATCCTGGAGTTAACTGCTGCGAGGAGCAAGTCCTCATTGTCTTTTAGTGCAACTCCTTGTTGGTTGGTGAGAACGCCCAGGTGACGGAAGGTACCGCGCACAGGTTCAATACCATATGGTGGGGGGAAGGTGGGGGAGCCGACCTGTACAACTGTTGTCTTAGAGGTGTTGACCATGGCATTGGACGCCTTGGTGTACCTCTCAATGGTCACAGCAGCGAGGGCAACATCCCCAGGGCAGCCAAATGCAATGGCGGTGTCATCTGCAAATGCCATGGTGCGGGTGGGGGCTTTACCTGGAACCAGAATTCCTGTTAGCTCACCCTGTAAGGAGGCCAAGAGGGGGTCGAGGGTGATGTTAAAAAGGATAGGGCTCAGGGGGTCCCCTTGCCAGAGACCTTATCCAACTGGTACTGCCACTGCAAACCCCATTGGCGCCAGGACTCTGGTGTGGAGCTGGTCATAGAGCGCTGATATCCAGCGCCTAGCTGCGGGGGGAGATGGAAGCGGGCCAGGGAAGCATCAATATACTTCCCGGCTACCCGATCATATGCTTTCTCCATATCCAAGAGAGCCACAAAGCCATTCACCTTACGAGAGTTAGCAGTCAAAGTCACGTGAAGGTCATTATAGTTGTCCCATAACGACCTCCCCGGAATAAAACCGTGCTGGGATAGGGAGAGGCGAGGTGACACCCATTTGGTGATGCGGTTGTCCAGAAGCTTCGTGAAGAGCTTGTGGTCTGTGTTGATCAACGCTATGGGGCGCCAGTTCGCCAGGTTCTCACGGTCTGACTTCTTGTGAATGAGGGTCGTGATTGAGCCTCTGGAGTCGGGGAGGACCTCGCCATTCACCAAGAGTGCAGCGAAGAGGTCGCGGAGGGTTCTGGCTATCACCGCAGGTTCCAGAAGGTACACCTCAAAGGGCATTCTGTCTGGGCCTGGGGCTTTAAGCCATGGGGATTTCAGAAGGGTTTCCATCACCTCCTAGATGGAAATAGGCGCCAGTAGAGCCTCATCAGCCCGTGGGTCAATGAGAAGCTCTGGAGCCCGCCTCAGGAAGTCTTGGATGTCCGACAGGTCCACCTGGGTGGCATGGAAGAGGCTGGAGTAGAAGCGGTGTAGTTCCTGCGTGATTTCCTCCTTATCCGAAGTGGTTGTAGTGCCAATCTTCAGTTCAGTAATATCCTGCGCTGTTGACCGGTCTTTCTGTTTCTGAAAGAAGAAGCGGGTTGGGCGTTCCCATTGAACATAGTAACAAGATGTTGTAAAGTTTGCTGCCCATTCTTCCTGCAGTGTGAGCTCCAAGCGGAGTGCTTCCTGCGCCGCTTCTCAGTCTTCCAACCAACTGGGAGAGGGCGAAGGCTGGCAGTTTCGCTCCAGATGTCTGATTCTGGCTTCCGCCCTTTTGACTATGGCGCGAGCTGCGGTCATCTGGGCTTTGCACAGTTGTAAGCAACGCTGGTGATTCCCTCCTTGGTCACCGCCCATCTAGCCTTGTGGTCAAGCAGGTGGGGTGGGGGGAGGTGAGAGTCTCCCAGATGGTCATAGACAGCTTCTCCTTAGTGAAGGTGTTGTTGAGAAGAGCTGGGGCAACCCTAGGCCAGAACCTATGCAACAGTCTAAGCGTGGTGGTGAGGACAACGGTGAGTGACCTGTGATCACTCAGATGGTTGTCACGAGAGATGGGAGAGGAGACGCGGCCAATTAGCAGGGGGCCAATCAGTGCCATATCTATGTGTGACGCTGACTGGAAAGCTCCTCCATCATACTGGATCCTAGTCATTCAACCTAGGCCAGACGCGGAGGGTGGAAGCGCATCTATAAAGCCACTCAGGCGAAGGAAATCCTGGAGGCGACTTGATCCAGGGCGTTCCTTTGCTGCAGTGGGGTAAGAGTCACAGATGCAACTTATGGTTGTGTTGAAATCTCCCAAGAGGACTGTATTCCGTGGGAGATTGAATTGGACGAGCTCTTCCAAGAGCTGGTTTTGCTCCTGACCTGCATTAGGCAGGTAGATGTTTGCAGCAAAGAAAGAGAAGTCAGGAGTGGTGAGTTTGGCCAGTATGAGGCAGCCACCTAGATATTGTGAAAAAGAATGGGTTTTAACCTGGGGATTCAAAACAATAAGGGCGGCATGGTTTGTCTAGAAGGAGTTGCCTCCAAACTGTTCATTCCATGCAAATTGTTCGTGGGGGAGGATATGGGGCTCCTGGACAGCAGCGATGTCAATTTGTGCTGACCTGAAGTTGCGGAGGATGCGGGCTCTCCACTTAAAGTCCCACAACCCATTCGCGTTGATGTATTGCAGGGCCAGGGTGCTGCCGTGGGGACTCATAGCTATTCACTTCCATGTCCTGGGGGGTTGCCAGCGCTTAAACCTGCTGCAGTGAGGCGGCTAGTTTTGAGTCCTTTAGCTTGACTATTAGCTGCAATCTGTGAGGAGCGTCGAGGGTTCTGAGGGGAAGGAGAGGGTGGGGGGCGGAGGACTCAGTAAGCCAGCCTAGGATGCTGCCCCCACTCCGTTGCAGGGGAAGGACCTGAGAGTGCTCAACGGCGACCTCCGCGGTGTCCCCATTTGATGAGTCTGAGTCCATATTCACTTCCTTCAACACTGCAAAGGAGCCGCGCAAAATGGACTGTGGGGTTGGGGTAGGACTCTTTGAGGTGGCACTTCTACCGCAGGCCGCAGGTTGCCAGTCCATGCTGGTGGGCATAGCTCCATTGGGAGCTGAGGGTTGATGCAATAAATCGCTGGTGGAGGTTGGTGGGGGTGCCGCGGAGCCCTGAGTGGGGGTGGCTGACGAGGGGCGCCCTGTGGGAGATGCCTTGCGCTTGGTGAGAGAGGGAGTTGACTCTGGGAGATTGGAGGGGGTGCCCACTGGAAGGGGGGCATGAGCGCGAAGGTATCCCGTACCAATAGTGGGGTTAGCTGTTTTAACTGCTAGGCGTAAGGCCTCAGGGGACAGGTCTTGAACGGGAACCCATTGTGTGGGTTGTGGAATTGCTGCTGCGGCCACATGGGATCGTTTTTGGACTGGTTTAGGCCCCTGGGTGGTGGCTAAGAGGGCATGTTTTCGAGCTGTGCAGCCACTATACAGGTGTCCAAGGGCGTTACACCATGAACACTGGGGGCGTGCCTGATCAGGGTCGACAAAAAAGATCTCAGGGCATGCCCCAACTACCGCCACATGAGGAATAACCTCAATGTTGCGGGATACTTTGGGTGAGGGGATGAACGACGCCCTAGCAGTGTGAGCTCTTTGAGTGGGAGCATAGTAAGAGAGGACGCTAAAGTCCACTGAAATAACAGACCCAAACTCCATTAAACCACAATGGAGCGCCAGTCTAAGAGACTCAGGATCAACAGTCGTTGGTAGGTTGGATAAAGTAACCCATGAAATTTTCTCCAGGTGAGAACGTGTGTGGGAGATGCAAAGAGATCCACGCAGAATAATGACCTGGAGGGTGGCAGCATGGTCAGCAAGGGCAGCTTCAGTGAAGCTCACATCGATGTAGTGGCCCTCCACTGATTCATGGATGGTGGTGTTAATTGATAATGTCTCCGCAATTGCTGCAAAGTATGAGAAGTAATCCTCCATATAGAATTCAACAGGGTTATGCCCATAATAAAGGCGAATCATGTTGGAGAGGGTTGAGCGAGGTAGAGCTTTTTGCGCTCTATTTTCGGCCCATTTCTTCTTAACTTTAGCAATAAACTCCACTTCACGGGGATCAGCTTTGGGTAACTTTGGTGCCAGAGGTTTTTGCCACGCCCCAGTGGCTCCTTTGGTACATTTGTGTTTGCTTCAGGCTGCAATTGTGGGTTGAATGCAAGCTGATGGTTTGGACAAGTTTGCAAAGTTCCCCTGTTGCTGGAATGTACCAGCAGTTGCTGGCGTCATATTGAATTGAGGGGCGGATTGTTGGGCCTCGCTAAATTGTGGAGGCCCATCCAGATTGGAATCAACTCCAGCCAATTGGGAGGGATGTTTCATCACCATCCCAATCTCTTTGGGTAAATTCAGCCCGAGTATTTGCTGTGACTTTGTGGTCAAAACTCACTGGCTGATTGGTGAATTGGTCATTTTCAGCATATGGCGATAAAGTGCCGACTTGAGAAGTGCTGATTATGGGGTTTAAATGAGACGGGTGAGATTGGAACTGGTGTGAAGTTCCAAAATCCGAACCATTTGAATCCCCATTGGTAAGAGTGAATTGTCCCAATTTGGTGCTTAGTGAACCAGAATGTGCAGCTAATCCAACCTTACATCCGAGGGTTTGGGGGCCAGGTAGCTGGGTATCGCCCCTCATGGGGGGAGCCAGAAACACGGCGTCAGCAATAATAGATGGGGCTGAATTAGCTGACACAATGGGGGAGGTGAATGCCTGGATGGGCTGAGTTGCATTCAACTGAGCGGACGCCATTAAAACAACGTGGTTGATGGCCTCCTTGGTTGGAGGGGTCCCAGCGGGTTGGTGGGAGGTAGCGCATGCAGAGCTGTTGGCGTGCAGGTTGCAGAAGTGCGATCAGGTGAACTGGCGCTAGTTGAAGTAGCTTCAGGTTGGGGGGTGGTGCCTGCTTTCACAGCCGCTGCTTGAGAGTGGGTGATTCTGGTTGACCCTGAGGTGGGTAACTAGGGGTTGCTTCATTTGGGGGTGGTGCTGGCTCGTTTGGCCAAGCTCGCGGGTTCTTTTGCAGGGTAATCTTCCATATTTGCTAAAAGGTTTTTGTAATCTCTTTAGTGGAGCTAAATTTCAAGGCTGAATTGATTTTTGAAAAGTGATTCTTAGCAGAAAGAGAATCTAATCTTATTGGCCATACTCCACTTGAACCAAAGAAGTATTTGACCTGGTGTCCAAAGTGGTATTCTCCTGGCCCAATCCTATTCTTGCTAAAAATTTAGGCAAAGGGGGATGTGTTGGAATTTTTGCCCACATTTCCAGCCATCTAGATTACCATGGATTTCTAGGGGATAATTCACTATAGTGAGTGCTTTTGGATATTAGTTGACCCTGATTTTGTGTTAACAATGTTTGGAGGATTTTATATAATTCACCTGGTTCAGATCATTGGGGATTGATCCAAGTAAATGCTTAAGATATCATCGGGCAGAGAGCCACTGCAATGGGGCATCTGATAGTTGATTGATGATTAACTATCAGGTGTACCAATTGGGATCAATCAGGTTTTAACACTGACCAATTGTGAATTTAAGGAGCAAGTTGTGAAGCGAGTGATGCTACCTGCAACTAGAAAATTGCTCAATTGGTTTGTGACCTACCTTAATGGGTAACAAGTCCCATTACCTAAGCAGGTTGCTTGCCAAATGTGGTTGGTTGGCTGAGATCAAGTAGAAAATGTTGGGGACATGCTTTCTGACTCTTTCCATTTTAGGTCTCAAGGATGTCTGATGATGAATCCTAGCCAGGATGGGGAAGACTATAGCTGATGAGACAACAAAGGGTAGTTCAACGGCAATGGCTGCCACTTTCATTCTTGAGGTACCAACTGAGGGTTGGGCGCCAAATTCCCAGTATAAATTTCCTGAGAATTCACTTGATGAAAAAAAATGAGTATTATAGAAAATATACTTTATCAGGATTCAGTATTAGTTCTATTTATCTTCAAGGAAATTATTGCTGTGTACTTTAATTGGAGACTCTTTAGTAGGATAAAGAGTAAGGATTGAGGATCATAAGAAAAGAAGCTGAGCTGAGATGTAAATTGCTGCTGACTGTGTGTCACCAGAGAGAAGCTGTAAATGAGGATCTGAGCATGGATCAAGTTAGGCAGATAAGGGAATAAATCCCTACTGAGGACATCTAGAGTATTTCAAGGAGGAATACTGGTCAAGCGTTGGACCTAACACTAGTGATCTATTCAACTATGAATAATAGTCTTCATACTATTATCAATCATATATATATCATCAGATAACGCAAGGATTGCACAATATCAAACTTGTGCATTTATCAATTTTAGGGGTTAATATTTGTGAACAAGCAGTGAAGCCCCTAGATTTTTAACAGCCAGGCGCCAGTATTTGTGTATACAGGGAATCTTCCTAGCCATACTTTGAGCATGCGATTTTCACCAAATAATATTTTCTACCTTAGTTTGTCCCTTGAACTGATACAGACATGACCTTTCACTAGGGCTATCAATGGCAAAATACTCTCAAAAATTGGGAAGGTTTCAGGTACAAAAATTGCAACTCAAATGTGCAAAATTGTCCTAAGGTCAGCCCAATTTAAGTTTTATCATACAGCTGATGACTTACTACTTCCAGGAAAATTGGCATCACTTTGAAGCTAATGATGTGCCCCTGGTTAGGACTACAGCAGGTCTCTCAATAGCACTAGGTAATCCCATTTAGCTGTCCATGTACAAGTGCTATCATGCTAATTATGAAGATCAACATACAAATTCTGCCTTAGGGTGGAAAACTGATTGCAACAATTTGAGGAGCAATCTTATTTTTGTTATTAGAATATGGATTTTTAGAGCTGCTTTAGGAATTAATCCCAGGAAATTTTCTTGAAATTAAAGTCAATTTTATGCATAGTTAATTGGAAATAATTGCCAAGATATTTTAAGAGTAATTTACCCAAATTGATGGTTTGTTGAAGGGTTTATTTTCAAGATAACCACCAGACCTTGACAGTATGGAACAGAAATTCCTCACAGTTGAGGGGCAGGGGGTGCTCCCTAGAACTTACAACCAAGTATGCTAATACCATTCCTTACACTACTCAGGTCACATCCAAGGGAGCAGTGACACTTTTCATGTATTAGTTCTTCCCTTGTCATGGTTTTTATTAGAGATTATCTTGGATTGAGGCCCAGAATATTTCAAAAAATCTTGTAGTAACCTGCTAGAAAGTCTTCATACCAATTCCTGTAGATCCTTAGTATACCATCCACAGTTTTATGGATAAACAGAAAGGGAAATTAGGTACTTAAAAAATACCTTCATTGTTTTGTACCCTGATATAAGACCAACTAGAGGGATTGGCTAGGATTGGCCAATATTCATATAGTACCCTGGTCCATGAATCAATAGGGATGTTACCCTTCTTCTCCAACCAAGGACAACAACTGGATTCTTGAAATTTTTTATCAGGTGGTTGCATCCCCTCAGTGGATGAAAACTTCCAAAGCATGTGAGGGATTCTTAACCTAAAACGGCTTGAACTCATAGTTAAGGGACAAAAGAGCTATGCAAATAAGAAGAGCCAGAGAAATCTTGGTGTAAAAGTAGGGAGATATATGCTACTATACTCTAGGAATTATAATACCAAATATCCTCACCATCTATCTGGTCCAGTCTGGATTGGTTCCTACCAATTAAAGTGGCAAGTAATCCTATTGCTTTTGAGCTTTCTCTGCCTGAAGGATCACAAGAGCACTTAATAATTCAATATCTCAGCTCAAGTTGTAAAAAGGCATAATACCAGAGAGATCCTACCCCTTACAACCTATTCACTTTAAAATACCTAAATATGAGGTTGGAAATATTTTGGATAGCAAAAATAGTTCAGGATAATAAAAAGTATCTTATCAATTATAAAAACTATACTATAGATATTTTCATCTGGAAAATGGCTGAGGATCATATACGCTACATAGATAAGATCTGCAAGTACTTTATTTTAAATTGGGGTGATGTAATGATCCAAACTATACCATATCAATACATTATCCTAATTAGGTATAATGTAAAATTAAAATTTCAACAGAGATTAGCTTGCAATCTACATAAAGTATTTGCCCCTTTTATAACCTCAGCGGATCATTTGGGTCAGTGCCAATCCAATCAGATTTTCCAAGATACAATGAAAGATCCGATAGGTCTAAAGCTTTGAGGTAGAAGCCCTAATCATTGAAATGGAAGGCCCATATTATGTTTAGGGCTTTTAAAAATTTATGAAATCTCAGATCTGATTAAAACATCAAAAAAGGCATCAAATTGGCACAATATAAAAAGGAATTAAAAATGTGCAAGTTTTCTTAACCTTGAACCATCAAAGAGTTGGTTAAAACTGAGTTTGGCCTATAGATAGGGCTTTAAAATATGGCGAGAAGAATGGAAATGTTGAATAAAAATCTTTACTTGCATAAAGCAAATCAATTAGCCTCAATTTAGTCCTTGCAATTATCAATTTTTATATTTAACAAAAAAATATATGTTGCGTTTGACCTGAGTCTGAATTATTAAGCATTTTTGATAGATAAAACTTATGCTTTATTTGAAGTACTATTATATTTATCTTAGATTTTATAGATCCCTTAGTCAAAAGAATTAGAAAATGAACTCAGCCGCCTTGTTGAGTCATTTTCACTTTATCTTGGAACCAGTGTGCACTGCTGGTTTTGATATTACTTTAACAGTGATAAGGGGGCTGATAACCTCCATTTATGGTGGTATGTGGACAAGTTACTTCTTTCAGGTATAATTTCCTTTCTGTGGATAAAAATCTCTTTAGACCTTCCCCATTCCTCTGTCAATCAATAGAAAGGACCCATCCATTGCAGTTTTTGCCTGACTAACTTCTCCGTTGGTCAACTTTATTTAAATATAATACTATTCCATATACTATCTGATGCATGTTTTGGGCTAGCCTAGCTGTAGACCTTTTTGAGGTGATATCCAATTACATAGGTCATTATACAGTTCTAAATTTAATACTGATCTGACTTTACCATTTATTAAAACTGGAACACTCTTGGTCAAGGCTCTAAAAGGACTAGAACACATTTTTCAGATAGCTATGAACTCTTCTTTGGAACTCTGGCCAAATCATCATCTTTTTATACAACTTGACAGTATTTGTGACATTAGCTATCATACACCTATACTACCAAGGTGTGGGCACTGTTTGCGGTGTCTTTTCTCCATATTGCTAATAGGTAATTCCCTAGTGATCTATGTTTGAACTCAAGTTACTTCTTTTAGAAATCAAAGAGTTACATACACTACTCTTACACTATAAGCCTGCTGCCAAATCATATGTGGCTCCCATTACTATCTCCTGCCATTAAAATCTTCACAATTCTGTTGCCCATTGTGTGAGGTTATTCCTACTCCTTACTTTCTCAAGGTCTTTCTAGAAAGAAGCTTGTTTTGTTATGATACATGGCTTTTCTTGCAAACTGGTATTAAAAGATGCCTCTACTGCCTCCCTGTATGGGATAAATTTTAGTTTATGCCACACTATCAAAACCTTGCTTGGGGTACAGATCTTAATCTATGGTTAGAAGGTAATCTTGCTAACTATGAAAAAGTCTTGAACCCTATAGAATTTTTTACCATATCCAATCCAATTATTGCAAATTTGAACCCAATTAAGACATCTTAAACCCATTTATATTATCCCTTTAAAAATAACTGAGGTGATTTGACCCAGTTGATATACCCTTAGCCCTTCTTCTCTACCAATATGATCTCTTGGGATTGCTGCTGTGGTGGACAAGCTGATAATTTTATTGGGGTTTGATTACACTTATGACCTCATCTATAAAGCTAGATACATCATGATTTCACCTTTTTAGTTGGGGTCTACTATCACTAAAAAGATATGGCAACAAATTTCTGCTGAAGTATGAAATTTTAGGAGATGGTTTGTTTGAAACTAAGATTAAAATGTGTTTTCCCTACTATATTTTTAACTCTGTATTAGTTAGTACAGAAGATAAGATTATAGAATCTACCTAGCACTTATCATATAGTAAGTATTAAGTTATATCTATAGTAATTTAACAGTTAGGAGTACAAAGATGAATCGTTAAGGTTTACTTATCACTGGCTTTAATGTCGTTCTCTCAACTATAATTGCATGGATTATCTTGATATACAATCAGATCTTTATTTTGATGCCTAGTTATTGGTTATTGGTTCAGACGTTGATATATATACTTTCAGCTTGACTTCATTATTTATTGGTATGTCTAAAATTTCTTAGAGCCTATGCCACAACCTGATCTATACGGTAGTACATGTAAAGATAGATATCTCTTTTAGATAAAAGCACCATGAAGACTTGTATGAGATATTATCTATGGCTGATGCAATTATTTTATTAAAACTTCACCATCTAAGATTAACGAAACAAAGGCCTTTGCTTTTATGGAATTATTAACTCTCAGATATTTGTAAAAAAAGTAATCGAGGTGGGTCGACCTTGGGACAAATAACTACACCGAGATTTTTTTATAGCCAGTACAGGTTTCGAACATGTGTTGAACAAAACCTGCACTAGAGTGGAAGCAAGAATTACCATGCAAGGCTGACTACCCTTTTCAGATATCTGTATCTTAGTCAAATATCATTTTAAGACCTTATTATATTTTTTGAAATTTAGATAAATTCCCTTTAACACATCTCATTTGTTGTAAGTTATAATAATATTAAAGTTAGAAAACCGTTTGATTAATATCAGCGTACATCTTTTATTATTATATGGATTAATAGTGTGATAACTTAAGGTGTAATTATATGATAAGTACGACTATAAACTTCTAAAAACCATCAAAATTTTTGAGTCAGAAACCAATCAAATAAATTACGCTTCTAAGGGTTCAACTACTATACTAGCGTATAACTTAAGTTGTACCTTTGTATAGGAGGTTGGCTGGTCAGAGGAGAGACAACTATTAGCTAATATCATTTAAAGGTTGACCCCATCTAATTTTAAGATAAGTTCTACAAAAAGATCCTAAAGTTACTAAAAATCTGAAGATCACGTCTTTCCATCTCTAAAAGGCTAAACCGTTTAACCTTTATAACCGCATCTAGTTTCCTTAGTATCAAGGTAACCGTGCTGTCGTAACTAGGAAATCTGCTTCTAATAAATTTATGGGTTTAAATAGAATTGTGGCATCAGTTCATATGATGGTAATATTTTACATGTATTTTAAAAAATTTTAAAAGTGAGGTTAAGATCGCTAGGTCTAGCCAATTTAAATAATTCAATTATCAAATCATTTTTTGGCCTCGATAAAAGCTTCAAATTAAGTGTCGCTTTAATTTGGAGTAGCGATGACTGTTACGCTATTTCAATTATGTTCGGACTTTGGGATGGAAATAAGGTTAAGTTTGACGCTAGAATTAAAATTAAAAAGCTATGAGGATTAAAGCGGATTTTACTGTTATAAAGTTTGAAACATGCCTAGTAGCCCTACTTCAAATAAAATCAAGCTTCGATTGAGATAATTTAGTATGGTTTTAAATAAGGTATGAGGATAAAATTAAATGTTGAAGTTGGGCTAGAGGAGCAAGGTGACCTGGTTTTCAGACATCTCTTTGGTGGAGTTGGTGGAATAGAGGGAGGAACGGGCGGAGCGCAAGTCAAGGCTCTGCCGCAGTGGAGAGTGATTGGAGTTGATGCAATTGAGATGAGATGGGGTTGTAAGAACTGGATCGTTGGATTCGGATGTCACCAGATTAAAGTTGAAGATGGATTGCGACTGCTTGGACAGCCGGTGCGAGTTGGCGTCTTCTGGCAACTTGGCTATGCGGGCAATGAACCTAGCGAGTGGCGAAGTATTTTTATGATACTTGGCGTGGATGTAAGCGCGCAAGTCCTTGAGGATTTCGGGGAGAGCGGGGTCGAATAGAAATACGGCGGCATTAAGCAGGCCAGCAGAGTAACTGGGGACGTAGTAAACGTACCTTTCGATAAGCGACTTGTCGCCCTCATTAATGAGGCTAAAGTTGGCAGCGATAATATATGGGGTCTGGGTGAGAACTGGGATTAGGGGGTAGAACACCAAACGGCGCACCACCTGTTCCACGCGCGATTGGATAGAATCACTGATCCGATTGACAGTCGGCGAAGCGGAGCCCTGCATAGAGCCCCGTACCTCAAGCCCAGAGATGTCGTCATGGAAACGGGTCAGCTTCAGAACTACCCTGATGATCGTTACGCTGCAATACACCACGCCTCCCACTTCCCAAAGGCCAATCATAAGCCAGAACAGCCCCAGGTTATATGGAAGGTCAACCATCCTAAACAAGGTACAGTTGTCCATTGCCGCGGCGATGACCGTGAATGGCAGCACAATGACCACTGCCGCAAGGAAACTTGTCCCAACATAAAACTTCTCCGTCAGCCTCGGGTTATGCTGCTGCTGTACAAACACCATCTGTAGGTTGAAGGCCATGCACACGGTCAGGAAGATGTAGGTTAGGTTGCTGATGTAGCCCACCGAGGTGATCAAGTTGCATGAGATGACCTTTTCCGTCTTTACGTTGAGATAGGATAGGCCGCAGAAGATGAAGTCGGCGAGTGCGATCCACATGCTGAGCCTGAAGGATAACCTCTTTGCAGCATGGCAACCAAACCACGAACTTACGGAAACCACCAACACCACCAACACCGCCCCCACCAAAGATATCGAGTTTACCGTGTTCAACACGACGTCGAGGGTGTGCTGCTCTTTGTCTTCTAGCAGAAGTTTGTGGTCAGACATGGGCATAGAAATGAATGAATCAACCTTGCAATTATCTAACCTAACACCATTCCCTAACCGCCATACCCAACCACCTGCTCTCAACCTTAACCCCTTACCCCGAGTCTCTATATAAAGTTAAACTGCAATTTAGCATTTCAATCCTTTAACCAGGTATGTCGTTTAATAACAGCACTTATGCAATCTCTCCCAGCTCGTGTTAAATTTAACGCACATCTCCAATCAATTCAATCAATATAACTCGCAATGCTAGCCCCTTTCTAACCGACTTTAAAAAGGGAAGGTTCTCAATTCGACTTATATATTTTTTTATTTTTTCTGTTTGTTCGCGCATAACTCTGAAACTTCTGGACCAATTTGGATGCCCTTATTTTTTAAAAATAGAGGATGCTCCAACTTAGGTCCCATTTTACTTTTGTAAGTATTGGTCAAGTATCTGACCATTAATTTAGTAAGTATATCAAAATGAACTCGAAAGCGATGGATTTCAATTGTGAAACCAATTCATCGCTGGATAAACTATTCCGGCATTGGTGAAGCGATAGCTTCGAAGCAACTTTTGACATATGTCCTATGGCTGGGGGATAAGTTCAAAACCCAGGCAAGTATGAAATCATAGCATGACGAGCTTAAAGCATTATAGATGCCTTTCGTTTTTTGCATAATTTGACCAATAAAATCAACTAAATTTGATAAAATGAATTATTGTAGATGGCGATCAGTATTTAGCATATATTGACCAATAAAGTCAACTAACTTTTCTAAAATGTATCATTTTAGATGGCAGTCAGTAAATTTAGCATTAATTGAGCAATTGATTTCAACTAACTTTAACAAAATAAATTATTAGTATATTTGTTTATTAGATACTATACATAACATACACAATGATTTTTATTTTTATATAGAAATAGTGAGGGTTCAAAATTGATATATAGAAATAATGATATTTTAAAAAATGGAAAAAGAACCACTTTAAAAACGCACCATTTTTTTGAGAAAAAAGGCCTGATTTTAATTTTTTTGAGAAAAAAGAATCCCTTTTAAAAAGCTTAAAAAAGTATAAAATAATTGAGAAATAATGAATTCTCAATAAAATACTTTTTGAAGTTGGCACCATATTTTAAACTGTCTTAATAATAGTATTTATAATATATATAAACTCAGCACTGTATATTCTAAGTTGTTTATGATTCACATTTGGACCCAAACCAATATAAGCTCTAATTTTTTTTATCTGTGAGCAAAATTCTATGTCAGGTTGGAATACGGCACCGACTTCAAAAAATGGTTTTATTGATTAATCATAATTTTTTAATTAGTTCATACTTTTTAATACCTTTTTTGAAGAAGGTTCTTTTTTCCCAAGTTTTTTTTGAAGGAGGATCGTTTTTCCCAATTTTTTCCTAAATGAATCTCCCCAAATCACCTTTATCATCATTATTATTGAATAGCTTAAAATTTAGTTACATGAAATTGCTGTGATAAAACTGATACCCCTTATGGCATCGAGTTCATTCACTTACAATAGCTTCACTACATATAATCTTTTTAAAATTCTAGAGCCGAGATTTACTTTCCAACTTAAACACTCTATCGATTCAATATGCTATCGTAAATCTTTACCAAACATCCCTAGATCAAATCCGATGGATAACCCCTTTTAGGGAAAACCCTCTTTAATATAAAAATTTGGTAGCGAGTTTACTGATTTTTTAAACCACTGCGAACGTTAGGGATATCCCGAACTCCTATTTATAAATTATTTCCCAATGGATAAACCAAATCATATTGCCAGCAAGTCGGCAATTACAAATATTTTCTATAAAGCTTACTAGTCTTCAGGTTATCAGATATTTATTAGATCAGATTTATATTGAAGTTTAAAAGTGTCAGTCCCTAGTTTACCCCGTCTCAATATATAGGTAAATTGAAATAGGCATCCTATCTAATAATGTAAACCAGTTCTATTTGAATCAACTCCTATTAACATAAATCTACTTGGGTTAAACTTATTATAAATAAGGCTTGTATTTACTTACTTAGAGATTAGATTAATTCACTTAAATCTAACTATTAAACCTACAATTCTAATTTAGGAACTGATACTACAAGTATGAATATGGGGAGGTAAATAAGAAGCTTACAGATAAGAAAAGGTACCTCAAAACTGAATGTAAAATACCCTTGTTTTATAGAGGCTAGTGAATATTTAGTTAATTAAGCATTTTCTAAAAGTGATTTTAAGTCATCATTTCATGTTAATCTAATTACTTTAATAACTTTTTAAAAGGCAGCTAACACTTCACTAACTGAAACAATCCCACTTTTTCCAAAATATGTCAACTTCTAAAGATTATTTGTCAGACACTTTCAGTACCATCTATTACCCCTTTTATTACAGGATAAAATTGAAAAAAAAACTTTCTAGGTGTAAACCATGTAATTTTATAATGCTATAGAGCAAAATTTTAGGTCAGATATATATTTTAAAGATTTTAGGATGATACCTTAATAAAAGTATTAAAGTATAAGTTACAATTTGGTCTGACCAACTATATGATAATTTATTTTTAATTAATTTTATTTAGCTAACGTCTAGAAAAAGGCTTTCAATTAACATTAATCTAAATCTCCACCAAGTCAATGTCAATCTGTAGTATTTACTATCAGTTACCTCGCCTCATAACTCCAATTTATGGTATTTATGAATTATGATCAACTCCTTAATCCTCAACAGTGCAACTCTTGTCTCCCTTATAAATCAATTACCTCACCCTGAGGGCATGGATTGTATATCCTATAAAATATTATTATCATATTCAACTACCTTGCCCCTGCACCACCATAAACTTGTCACTAATAAATTTACTTTTATTTTTCAACCATTCACCAGTATCTCAGTTGTGATTGGCTGATTGATACTATTATATAAATGCCCCAAGTCTGAGGCATACATTTCCCTGACCTTTTATAAACATTATATAACTATCCTGAAATTCTCAAGTGCAGAGGAGGATACCCTAGTGGTAGAGTATGGACCCTCTACCACTCCTCCCCAAGTTCAATCCCGGTAATGGACTTTGGGTAGGGGATGATTTTGATTGTGTTGGTTTTGCGCACCAATGCCCCAAACCAAGATAGCAAATAGCAAAAGGTGGTCCATGGAGTTCCTGGCCTATCATATGCCACACATGGAGGTTTTCTGGGTTTTATCCTCCTTTCCCATCTTCTTCACTTCCCTAATTGGTGTGGTGTCATCCCCAGGTCAGCCCACCTCAAATAAAATTTGAAATCTCAAGTGCTGCTTAATTAGCAATAATTTTCAGCAATAAGAACCCTGAGAGTTAGAGAGCATATCTAAGAAAGATTGCCATTTTGAAGGTGATCTTTTTCTAATATAGCCTACTTGAGCCTATAAATATTAAGATATTCAATTGTTACCATCTAGTACTAAAAAAGATATTCAATTGTGGGCTACATATCTAATTTCATTATTTGATACTACAGTATGCTTATATTGGAATAGTAGCAAAAGCCTGTATTAAGAATTAGGGGTTTTTGTAAGTTTTCAAAGGTTGCTGTCATCATACAGTACCTTGTTGTTTGTGTGACTAACAACTTAGGCACCTAAAATCTGATGCCTGTGCACCAATTTCAAAATTGTGGTGCTTACTATGGAGCCACGGATTTTGTTACCCTGTGCGTTAAATTTACTAGTATGTATCCTTACCCAACCCACTTTGCCCAAGATCTTGAAACCAAGTATTTTCATGACCTATGGATTAAAGTGACTGACCATAAAATTTTTTCATATTGGCAGTTCAATAAGTGAGAAGTCACTAGCCCTATGGTGGATTATTCCTTCCCAAATCTGTTAAAATCACAAGCTGAGAGCCTGGGTGTCAAATGTCTTCTAAGCCAAGTTCCATTAGGTATCTTAGTGGTTAACAAATTGCTATTGACTTACTGAAGTTTATAAAAATGAAACCCAATCAGGTATTTTATAAATTTAAATACCTGAGTATTTTACATACCAGTTTATTATCAGTTATAAAATCAGTGGTATAGCAAAGATATGCCAAGGGTTTTGTACAAGGTTATGCCCACTAAGCAATAGGGCTGACAGTATGAATATTGTTGTCCTCAAATAGACACAATAAACTTTCTAATAAATATGGAGTAATTGCCCTAAAACACTTTTTTATTTAAACTAATACCCTCAGCAGATCCTTTCTAGTCTGCTAAATCTCTTATTACTAACCAACTCTTCTCTTCCATTGCCTCTTCTCACTTATATCTTAGTGACTTAGATGATACCACTTTCTTGACTTAGTAATTTGTTTCACCATATCTCGTTGTTTTGGCAGAGTTCATCAATTATTAATTTCATGATCACTCAATTTTAGCAATTACCAATCTTTCATCATGCATTGTCATTTCCTAAACACCTAATCACTATATCTTCAGCGGAATTCCTCCTATACTCCAAGATTGACTTTGCTCATCAACTTGGATACTCATTAATACTCATATAGGCCTAACTGCAATGGTTAGCCAATGATTCGCTGGTAATTATCTTAGCTTATTGTCCAATCATATAGATTTCTTGACATTACCCTCCCTTTGACTGGACAATAAGCTGAATAACATCTTCTTCAATCAACACAATGTAGCCCACCACATGCTAACAACCACATGCTCAAACTTTAACTTTTTCTTCCAGTTGTGGCTTGATGCTGATCTGACTGACCTTGGTTGCATCCCACTCCCCCAGTTCCCTCTTCATCCAGCCAATGAAGGTGAGGCTGAAGTGGACGCTGTGATTATTCTGGCCCAGGATGAGCTCCTTCCTGAATTTGTTGGTCATCTGTCTGCCTTGTGTGCACCCTTCAGGGACATAGTGACCCAGTTGCACTGGGGAGGGTAGGGGAGCCAAGGCTCTTCATTTAAAGAGGCAGCCCAGCTCCTGGCAGATGGCTTCAGTTGTCTAGTGCTTTCACCTCTTGCTGAGCCTCATCGTGCGGTACTATAAGTTTGAAATATGCTGTGCTTTGTGCAGTGGGTGATAGCAAGCTGGTCAGGGTCCTTTCCCCATGCTCCTACCCACTTTTGGTTCCTAGGGGTGCACTTCCAAAACAACTAGTTGAATTGCATGCAATCTGGAGTTGCTGCAGAATTTGCCAGCCTTGGCGCCAATGACCCATCCTGATACCTCCCCTTCATGGTGCTTCTTGGCAACATGATCTTTTTTCATCCCATGGGTGAGTTAGGGTCAGGGATGGAGCAGCACCAAGTGGCCCTTGAGTGGGCCCATCAAGAAGCATTTACAGCAGCCGCTCCTTTCCTGGTTGCCTATCCCAACATGAAAGACTTCCTCATGGATTGCCTGGTACTAGGAGTGCCTTTTCCCCAGAGCTGGAACTCAACTTCTTGTGCGCCTGCCCTTACAACTCTATATCCCTCTTCTCAGGTACATGATGATCTCTTGAGAGCATCAACACATGTGGTTGTGGGCTTTGCTCCTAGTGGGGCAAGAGTGAGTTCATTTTGATCCCGAGCATCCAGCTGAGCTATTGCAACCTTGTCTGTACCCTGGGTCCCCAGTCCATCCTCCTCCTCTAGTTCCCCATCCTGTCCTCCCTTCCATTAGCTAGTGTGACAGACCCAGAGTGAACACCAACTCCCTCGCCCTCAACATGGCAGCCTCCACCCCACCACCAACCTGAGAAGGGTCCAGCGAATCTGCGCCACTCCCAAAGTGGCGAAAAAAGAAACGTGGGTCCCACCAATCAAGGCATAAGACTCACCACAATAAACTGAAAAAGAGGAGGATGAAGAAGACAGCTTAGTAAAAGATTAGAGTGCTGACACCAATAAACTTAGCTTATATACCCACATGATGATTTCTTTTCTTTTTTTTCTACTTAAATCTATTGCTGCTTATATGCTCAAAGGAACTTTGTGTGCACTCAGTTAATATCCAACTGCTTGCAGGGTACTTGATAGTATAGGCATCAACACCTGTTTTTCTATTATCTCAAAAGGGCCAATCCAAGTATTAGCTAGCTTATACTTCCAAACAAACCCGTGCTGATTGTGGAATAAAACCATATCCCAATCCTTGAACTGAGCTAGCCCACTATGCCAAACCTGATTGGCAGTCTGATTTTTAATATTCTTGGCCAAGCTGAATGAGTTTGCTTCAGTTTGTAACTTAATCAACATATTTGTTAGGGTGGTTAGGTAGCGGTGAAGATCCATTCCACTGGTATCTTCCACATAGGCATAGAGTAGCGCAGGTAGAGCAGGGTGACATCCATATGTTAACTGAAAAGGTCTCTTCCCTGTTGCTGAGTGGTAGCTAATATTGTAGGCAAATACAGCGGTAGATAAAAGGAAGCTACAATCAGAGGGTCTATCCATTAATAGCTTCTGGAGTATATTCACCAGCATCCTGTTGACCTGTTTGACCATTCTGTTAGATTTGAGGTGATATGGGGTTGTTAGAACCCCATGGATGGCCATCATTTCATTGAGTTTGGGTAGGATGTAAGAGGTAAAATTAGTTTCATTGTCAGTAAGAGTAAACTGAGGGCAGTCATGATGCTGAATTATACACTCCATTAAAAACTTAGCCACAGCAACTTCCCCCAGATCTCTTATTGCCCATGCTTCAACCCACCTGGTCAAGTGGTTGATCACCACCAGAATGTACTTTGACCAGTTATATCCCATTGGCAGAGGGCCAACAACATCAATGGAAACCATATGCCAAGCAAAATGTGGTTTCACTAACTAGTATGAGGTCTTCTGGCGGAACAGCTTTTTCATTTGGCACTGATGGCAGCAGGATATTGTTTCCAGCATGTCTAAGCTCATGCATTCCCAATAATAGAGAGGGCACAAAAATTCCAACGTCTTGCGCATGCCACCATACCCAACTTCCCTATGTGCGTTCATGATAATGTTAGGCCGTGCTAAGGGTCATGGGAAGTTTACTGTTAAATTGCTAATCCGCTTGTACAGCTAACCATTCTGCTGGAAAGTATTGTCTCACATTTCATTTAACGCCTTTATGACTTGTGGCGGCTCATCATCATACTTTTCCGCTGAGCATCTTATCATACATAATATTTCTCAGATCCGCCATAAATGCAATAGTTGGTAGCCTTGACAAGAAATCAGCGTTCTGGTATTTTGCTCCCTGTCAATGAAGGATAAAAAAGTCAAAAGCCTGCAGTTTGAGGGACCACCTGGCTAAACGTCCTTCAGACTCCTTGAGGTTCTGCAACCAGCATAACGAAGCATGATCTACTACAACTTTGAACTTAACTCCATGCAAATATACTCTAAAAGCTTTTATGTGTAGATCACCGCTAAGCACTTCCGCTCTGGTATGGTATAGTTACATTTATGGTAATTCAGGCTCTGACTGCAGTATGCAATAGGTGCTCTTCTCCCTCATCGTCCTTTTGGGTAAGACTTTCCCCACAGTGGAAAGGGATGCATCCGTCTGAATAATGAATTCATTATCAAAATTGGGTAGTGTAACACTGGCGCACTGCTCAGCGCCAAGTGGAGTGTATTAAAGGAGAATTGTCGCTGTTTCATCAATTCAAATGCAGTATCCTTCTTTAGTAGCTCAAACAGTGGACCTCCAATACAGCTAAAGTTAAGGGGTGAAGTGCCAGTAGTAACCGACCATCTCAAAAATACCTGAATGTCACGCTTACTGGTGGGTGTAGCCATTTTTTTGGATAGCCTCTACCTTGGTGGGTTGAGGTTACAGCCCTGTTGCATCTACTACAAACCCAAGGTACTCCAGCTGGTACTTGAAAAAGTGGCATTTATGGGGCTTGATCTTGATATTGACCTTAGCCAACTGAAGGAATACCTTCTCCAAATGGTTGAGGTGCTTAGAAAATTTTTGAGATAATACATTGATATCATCAAGGTACATGAGGACACATGACAATTTTGATCAATGAGAATGGTATCCATGGCCCATTAAAACATATCTGGGGCATTACACAGCCCTTGTGGCATATGGGTCAGTTGGAAAAGCCCCTTAGCGGGATAATGGTGCATTTCTCCTATTCTGCTTCAGGCAACTCAATTTTCAGTAGCCTAATATTAGGCCATTGCTAAGTTGTAACGGGCTCCGCCTAGTCAGTCCAGTGCATCATCAATCTGTGGCAAGGGATACAAGTCTTTCTTGGTTATTGTCATGGTCATATGACATCATAGTGGGGACTGACCCCAAGGATAAGGCTGGGCGCCAGGAGGCAAGAAGGTGAAATTACAGGCCCTTTCTGACCTTAGGCATACCTTAGACCAACGCTGGGTATGGGCAAAATATGCCCAGGTTGGTACTAGTGGGGTGCCAAATGCCCAGCCCCTTGTCAGTCCAGGCATTAAAACGGATGGTCTATCAGATTAATGCAGATAATTCCATTTGGTTCATAAAGGAGCGGGGTTTCAAAACATGTTCTAATTACAAAACAACACGTTCAGGTCAAATCCAACTTTAATCAATCACTTGAGTGAAGTCAGTTTCGGCATATTTGACCAATTTGGATGGTAGCGTTGGCCTATTGGTGGGTCAGTGCTTGGGCCCACTGCAGCAAACCCCTTATTCCCCCAATGTTGTTTAAATATGTTTTCCCTGACAAACATTACTTGTTGGTCAACTACCCAAATAAAATTTTCCATTATCATTTTTTATAATGGTATTTTGAACAATCCTGTGCGCGGACCCCTTTGAGGAGGTCTTGCGCTACATCCACCAAACAGTTTTTCAGATGATCTGGTTAGCCTCTCATGCACCATTTGTTCGCCCAGGTTCCCTCCATCCTGGGGGGCTAACATTTTCCCTTTTGTGAACTGCATCATTTTTGGTGGGGTTTTTGTTTTAATAATCGCACTTTTCCCTATAAGTTATTATTGCTCCAGCCTCCTCTGCTGGGCTCTATTAACTTTGATTCTAATGGCTAGTTTCCATGCATTGGCTCTGTGCACCGAGAACCTCCATGCTGGAAACAGGAGAGTTATAGACACTCTCCTTACATTAGTCGACCAACCACCTAAACTTTGTGCAAAGACTTTTTCCATGTGAAACTTTTCTGAAGTGGAACCAGTGGCTGCCAGCTGTGGGATTCAGCTGTCATTAGCCGCACTGCTGTTTACTCTTTTCCCCAAAGGCTGGAGCAACTTGGCGTTATTATGGTTGACTTCAAATGGAAAGTATCCACCCTTCGTGCTTGTACCTGGTGGATACAGATGCTTTGTGGTCCAAAAGTCATGATTCCCCAACTTTCTACCAAATTGATCAAATTCAAATTAAATAAACAGGTTTTCTGTCACCAGCGCGTTCAGACCATGATGGCGGAATCAGCGCAGATGGGCCTAGGGGTTTTGTCCTTAGAGAACGTCATGCTTTCTGTTGCAGTTGGGGTAATAGGGTCATTTGTGTCTAAAAACGCTTTTATGACAAAAATCTTAACCAAACCTCTGAGCTGT
>JAKSZP010019257.1:0-24365 GCA_022478985.1 Massospora cicadina
GAGACAGTCAAGCTTCATGCTTCTTCCAATGTCATGTTGATTTTTTAGGATCATGAGACTCTGGATCTAACAACATTTTAAGACTATTGTTAGTGGCCTATCTGATTATCGTTTCATTCCCTAATGATTTTGACGTTATGTTTCACTTTCATTAGCGCCTCAATTCCAATATGAATTTTGTTTTATTTAACCAAAGCAAGCCTACCAGGGGACGAACAATAACGAGCTCAGAGAATCTAAACTTATAATAAACTATAGAAAATCTGAATGATCAGAAAGAGGCAAACGTATTACTAAAACCGCCTTGAAAAATACTAAAATAATTCAACCAGGTCAGAGGTGGTAAACTGCTATGCATCCATGGTGGGGGGTGAGTGGGGGATTAGGAGGCTCATCATCATCCTCTGTGTTGGACAGTGTACAGCAAAGAGCTGAGAGTATGGGCGTGGGTGCATCCTCAAAATGGGGTCAAGGTAGCAAAGTGGCTCGAGCAGCTCAAATTTAGCTATGAGGAGGGTGGTAATATATTTGATGGGGCTTTCTCAGCCTTGAAAATATCTTTGGGAAGGTTGGTGAAAGTGGCAATGTTGCTGCTGGTAATGTGGGTCTTGGGGCCAAATTTTGTGACCGTTGCAACTTTTTGTATTGTTTTGTTGGCAACTTGATAGAATCAGAGGTTATTTTCTCTCATGTACTTGTTGTATTGGGGGAAGGACAGGGACGTGTAGCTTCTTGGCCAAGACTGCAACTGATTTTGCTACAGCCTTTTAAAGTGGGTGACAATCAGGGGAGGCAACAGCCTCATTGCTGAGTTGGTGGTCACTTGGAACTCATTAGAATTGGGGCATAGAGCATAATGCTGATTTGGGAATTGAGCTGCATATTCTGCGGTTAAATAAATTTTGAGGCCTGGGGCCTCAAACAAGTTGGAACAGGATTACCAAAATTATCAACTTCTACCAAGTAACCCAAGGGATTTTGGTTAAATATGATAGGTTGATTGGCATATGGGTGGACTGGGTTGGGTAGCTGGGTGGGGTTTTTTATTACTGGGGTCCATTCTGGCTCCTGATAATTTTGTCATGGTGGGGTTTGACATGTAGGTTTCTTATTGGCTGAATCAGTGGCAGTTGCAGCTGCCGCCTTAGGAGAGGGGGAGGAATGATTGTGCCCCATTTGAATTAAAGTTTTGGGGCTGACAATGAAAATATCATGGGAGGAGTCAGGCGTGTGGGCTGCAGCTCAGGCTATGGAGAGGCAGCGCCACTTCAAATGGTCCAGGTCAAAACAAATGGGGCAGATGGTGCACCCTCCATCTACTCTGGCCCAGAAAGGTGGTCAGAGTCAGGGGGGCAAAGGTGCAAGGGGGAATCAATATTACGATTTTGATTGATATTACCATATAGTTGCAAAGGTGTAAGGGCCTTCAAGTTGGTTGTCAATTTATAATTCCAAATTGTAGAATGGGATTAGCGCCATATGCCAACAATCCAGCTATTAGTTCATTATATAATGTATCAGGGGGTGAAGGGTGGAGAGGCCTTCAAATTGAATCACAAGATGGGTGTCATCAGGTCAAGTGGGTGCGAGTGATTGGGATGGGAGTTCCCTGGAACACCAGGAGAATGTTGGATGCAATTGCAGCATTGGCTTCACAAGGGAAGCTGAGGTTAAAGTACCCCTTGTAGGGGTGGAAGTTGATAAAGCCTGCAGGATGAATAAGTGCCTGGGCTAATTCTATTAATTGTTTGTCGTTGTATTGAAACAATTTTCCATATTCAGCCCATAGGCTGAATAATATCTTGCTTCTAGGGGAGCACAATGGGGCTACAAGGCACCGCTTGAGAACGTGCAAGGTGGAGGGTAGATCCTTGGGGGAAAATATCAACTTGAGATGTTGGGGGGCTAGTCAATCTAGTTTGGACACATTTTCCCACTGGCAGAAAATGCTAGGGGGTTTCACCACTTCCCATTTTGAAGCAGCAGGCGGTAAGGCTGAAGAAATTGGGGGTTTTGCTGTGTTTCAGTTCTTCATTGTTAATTAGTTCTGCTTTAATTTGTAAATTCGCTTGAAAGTTAAATTGAGCGGAAAGAAAGCTTGACCTCCAATCTGAATTATAATTCCAAAGGCGCATTCCTGATCCAGGTTATGCAACTTGTATTGGAAGGCTAGACTTTAAATCTCTTAGATCTGACTAATTAAATGACTTTATGATCTTTTTATTGTGTTTTGACTTGGTGATCTTTGTCAAATCAATTGATCAAATGACATCTTCATCTTAAGGTGATTTAACTAAACTTGACAAATTAGTCATTTATAAAGTAGTTCCATTTTTGGTAGATTTGGCTTGATTTTGGCTCAAGATTAGTTGAGAAATTAAGTTAAACTTCCAAGCCTACTTCAGGTTATAAAAGAAATTGTTTTTCCTATAGTGACCAGCTAAGATTAAGATAGTGTGGGGGCAAACTTTGGATTTATTTCGTCTAACTCCAAAAATTAATTTTTAGAAATTTTGATGATATGGGCTATTAGACGCCTGAATATCATTCGTGAAAGGACAAACATCAAGATGTTTGGCAATGGTATAAACATAAGATTAATATAAAATAAATGTTGCCTTGGAAAAAAACTAAAAAAACCATAAATGTTATCTAACAATTGCATTGGCATTATATCTTATGAAATCGTTGCACTCATATTCTAGCCAGTACAAAATAATAATGGAAGTTTCTGTTTAGGTGATAATATTATATTCAGCTTCATCCACAGAAGCAGCACCACACATAAAACTATTAATGTCTTGTCTAACAAAGAATTAAATTACAACAGTAACAATGGAGATACTTTAGTAAGTCTATTCTAAATTAGTTTTAATTTACTTTCTTATTATCTATGATATCAAATACAACTTCTAATAATAGGATGCTTGGTTATTTCTTTAAGTTGTGATAAAAGAATTCTAGGATAAATTTCTATTTACCTTTTATCTATCATTTTCCAAAGTTAAGAAAGTTAATCTGAACGTTGATTGTGTTAAATGTTCTAATCACATTTATATGAGGTGGTGATGACAGAATTCATATTGGTCTCTGTGTTAGCCTACATGAGAGGAGGCTTTCAATATACCCACGAGAAAATTATCCTTATAAATTAACATGCAATACACAACCATATAGATATATAGATACAAATAACATCTTACAACAGCTAACCTATTATATAGACTTTAGGGATTCTTGATTATGTTTTAATTTAAAAGATCACCTTAAAGAGCCATTAAAAATTTACTTTAAAACACCATATTTCTTAAATTACTTTGGATTACTAAGAAACTAAAGAAGCTTAGATATGGAAGGAGTTTATGTATACCTAATCTCATTACAATGTGTTCCTCCTATTAGAACTTCAGTTTATGATGATAAATAATAGCTGCAGTCCTTAATTTGTTGATGGATCAGCAACTTTGTTATAAATTTATTTGAGGTACACCGACCAAGAGACAGACATTAATGAAATGGAAAGATTAAAACTAACCAAACTGAAAACATGAACCAACCGCCATAAACAAGCAGTGAGACACACAAAAATGAGAATTTAAACAATAAAGTGGCACAGCGGCGAGCACTTATCATACCATAGCGGAAGGGGAAGGGGATCATGGGGCTCATCCACTGTATTTGCATTGTACAAAGCGGCGGCCAAGGCGATAGCAAGGGCGTGAGGTTATCAGCGATATGTGGAGTGAGATCGCAGAGGATTTTTTTGTTTGTAGAATTCATCATCATAAATTGCGCTCAGGTAAGAGAACAAGCAATCCTCCGCTTGAATGTGTATGGTAGGAAGTTGGGAAATTAAACAGTGTTAGCATGTGTAGCATCTGCTCATAATTGTGAAACAGAACCCACTTTCTGAATGGCATCTGAGGCATGTTTATGAAGCTTTATAATGGTTTTTGCTCTGTGGGGCAGGTCTGGGTAAGAATGGGAGGGGGGAGACCTTAGAATAGTTTCATCACTGTTAAGGTAATAAGTTGTGGAGGAAACCTTTATCAGGTTAAGTAGAAGCTGCCACAGTGAAATGGTGTTGGGTGCATAACAAACCATCATTTGGGTGTGGGGTATATGAGCAAAATAGATAACAATGAGGGATCATGTAGGAATAAATTCTTTTATGTTGAATTCAGAGTCTACAATTACATTACCTGATTTGTTAGTTTCATCCAATGAGGACCACGGGTGCAAATTATACAAGTCCATGTTTTTCGCAATAGGGATGGCTGAGGCTGGCGATTGGGATGGGGCTTGGGAGTGAACCTTTGTACAAGCCAAATCAAGATCGGTGAGAGCATTGGTGGCATTGGATTTATGATGGGTCTTATTGGCTGCTGCGATGCAGCAGTGGCAGCAGGCTTTGAAAGAGGTGGTGGTAAGATTTTCCCCTCATTCCAAGAGGAATGCGGGGTGGTCAGCAGATGAGGATCTGGTGGCTGAGACTTCAGAGGCGGCAAAGGCAGCAAGGTAGGGGCAACTCCGCATTGAGTGGTCCAACTTGAAGCAGAACAAACCGATGGTCCACTATCCCTTGACGTGGGCCAGGAATGGGTGGTCAGGGGCAGAAGAAACGAAGGAATGAGGGGGAATATGGTCAGCAATGTTTGTAAAAATAAGACTGATCGTGGTAAAGCCTAAGGCCCAGAGAGGTGTGTGTCTCCATTGGGGACCACAAATTGAAGGATGGGGTCAGCGCCGTAGGATGCCAAACTTACCATCAGCTCCTGATGGAGAACTGCCAGGGGAAGGTGAGTGGGCAACCCAGAGAACTGAACCACCATTGTGGAGTCAGTGGGGAGCTGGGTGCGCGTTGTGGGAATGGATGTGCCCTCAAAAATAAGGGGCACAGTTGCTGCAGTGGCAGCATCAGCTTTGCTTGTGAAACTGAGGTCAAACTACCCCTTATAATGGAGACAATCAAATAAAACAGGTGGGCTGCATCACCACCTGAGCTAATCTGATAATGGGTTTGTCCACATATGGGAAGAACTTCCCATATTTGACACAAAAGCCAAGACATATGTTAAAGTGGGGAAGGATGAGAGGGTAATGGGGCATCACCTGAGATCATGCGAGGTGAATGGTCAGATCTTTAGGCGGAATGAACTAACCTAAGGATTGGTTAGGACTGGATGAACTAGTCTGAGTGCATCTTCCCCCCAAACAGAAAACGCTGAGTGGGTTTTGCCACTACCCCACACTAGAGCAGCAGGAGGGGGCCTTGTGCATCAGTGGGTTGGGGGCGCGGCTAATTGGATTGCTAATTTTAAAATTTTTATAGATTTGCTCTTAAGTGGGCTTAAGCAGAAAGAAATCCTTTTAGTAACTTTATTATTCAATCCATAATTTCTTTAATTATCTATGAGTGGGTATATTAATAAAATTATCATATTTGCAGTACCATATTTACTAAAATCTCTATCAAGAAGCTTCCCTATCATTGATCAATCCTTTTCCTTAGTAATCACTTTGATAAAAATAAAAAACATCTACGCCTGAGTGATAGATGTTCTTGTCTTCCTTATAAGATAAAAATTGGAATATAAGATTCTGTAAGACACATAAAGTAAACAAGGCGGGTCAACTTGGGACAAATATACCACGCTGAATTTCTTAGCCTGTGTGGTTTTAACCTGTTTTTAATCAAAACCTGACACAGAATGGAGCAGGAACCTCTCTGATATGCTATTACTCCTCCTGTAAGACACATATAATTTAAAATTTTCATAAAACTTTTGATTTACAGATATGATCCTTTTTAAGATATTTTAGAGTTTAAATTACAAAAAATGTTTTAAGGTCTGTTTTATATAGTTTTTGAGGTTAAATTAAATGCAATGCCTCGATTGTAGCTTTTTATTTGTGTGAGTTTTTGAGGATTAGCTCGCTTATTAAATGTATTCCTGTTTTGCTAATCAGGAAGAGTTTTGGCCAATAAATCCTTGAATATGCTATGCGTCTTATGGTATTTCCAAGCCATTTGGAAGCTCACAAAGCTAAACAACAATATCTGGCTCTCTTGGTCTCTTCTAGGGTAATTTTCCCTCTCTAATCAAGAACTCTCCAGACACAGGAAATTATGACAAGCTCCCCTAAATGCTTGTCCACACTCTTAATATAAAGATCAAATTAAGATAAGAAGATATAAGACAAAATCTTTTCTTTCCCATAACAATCACTTTAGTTAATACGATTTGATTTGAACAGCAATTTTGATAATCACACAGGAGAGATGGGCGACTTTAATAATAGATCTAATACAACCTGGGTGAGTGTCACATCAAGCGGTGCGCTAAATGGTGCACCCAAGGGCAAGAAGCGCCCTGAAGGGGGACCAGGAAATCAATCCGCCAAGAAACTACAAACTCATACACCCTTTGGGTTTATGATGTTTATTATAAAACAAGATCAGTACATGTACATCCAATGCAACCAACCCCTTTCAAAGATGGAACATGGGCTCTGACTCTTCCTTGGTATGAGTCCCTGACCCTGTGGGAGAAAACATGTGGGGCACAGCCCTCCCTTTTCCCTCAAATGGTATATGTTGCCACCAACAACATGGGCCGCAGCTGGATCAATATTGGTTTCAAAACAGCCAAAGAAGTGGAGGCTGCAGCAAAAGTCTGCGTCAAAATTGCCCTCCCTGAGGGAAAAAAAATAGTGCGCACCGTGCGCACCAGATGGAACAAAGCAAAAACTTTGTTCATTTCATTTGACTCACTCCCTACCAAACTTCCTTGTAATGTAATCGAGGAGGGGCTCCGCAAAGGCCTCAGCCTACGGAGATATTATGCAACTTGAATTACAAAGATTTCGCCTGATGCCAACCCTGTGCACAGGCAAAGCTATCACCGTGATCAACCCATTTCCTGAAGTGGAAGATGACTTATCAAGAATCCCCCACACAGCAGAGTTTCACTTTGCAGATGGGGGACAGTCATCTGCATTCTGAGTTACACCAGAACGTGCACCGCCTATATGCAACCACTGCAGTTCATTAGGACACAAGGAACATGCCTGACTCATGAAGGAGGGCTTAATGGAAGCATACTACTGTGAGGAAGCCATGGACAAAAGTAACAAAAGCTTCGCCAGAATGACTGGTGGTCACCACCCATTCCGCTGGGGTGAAGATGGACTTTACTCCATTGTGGACCCTGTTACAAACAAACTACGCAAAGTGGCACAAAAAGCCCAAAAGCGGGCAGCGGCCAAAGTGGTGGTGCATGCAGAATCATCCATTGACCCCGGACAAATTTGGGAGGACATTTTGAAATACACTGAGCCAACCAATCAGAACAATATGCCCAGGTGAAAATTTTCACAGCAACTCAACTGAGTCACCAAGAAACATCAATCATGCACACATTGAGGAACAATTCAGTCGCAATATGGACGAAAATGTGGTGCACAATTCTACAAATTTGAACTCCAAAATTAAAGAACCTAATCAGCACCCCGCATTGAACCATCATGAGACACGTGCAGGAAAAGATAATGAAAATCCAAAAACTGCAATTCCTGTAAAAAATTGGGTCAGATCAAGGGAACTGACAATATCACTGAAAGAGTTGGAGTACAGATGTGGAGCATGACCAAAATGAGCTGTGGTGGGATAGGGTCAGAGGGTCCTCCCAATTGCTCCTGAGGCGCCACGAGCACCTCAGTGTCAATAGGGATGCTAAACATCGCGGGAGCCAGGGCTCAAACTTCCTAAGCCAAAAAGCTGGATTTCATGTAAAAACCCCTTGCAGACATCTTAACCATCCAAGAAACCCACTGTTTACAAGGGGAAGAAGGATCCTGGTCAGCCAGGGTCTCACCATCACAATCAGTATGGACGTCCCACTGTGGGGTGATCGTCTGAGATAACAAAAAATTTAAAAATTACAATTTCATCTTCACACCTTCACGGTTGCATCTTGGTAGCAACGATCACATGCCAAGAGGAAACTATCTCGATAGCATGCATCTATGCACCATGCACCACAAATGAGAGAAGAAAATTTCTAAAAACTGTTCCAACTCTCACCCTCCCACCAGATACTATCCTGTTGGGCGACTTTAACTGCTGAGATAACCCCAACATGGACTGATGGCCTAACCCCAGGGGATACCCACTGGGGCACATCAAATTCCACACAATGAAGGCATCCCTTGGCCTACAGGATGCCCTCCCCCCTGTTCACCACTCCTTCCCCACATGACACGGCCCAACATATGTGAGGGAGCGCTCATATCAACGAGCTGCACTAATCACATCCTTATCCCACAATCCCAACAATCAATATTTTCCAAATTTACAACAAAAAAGATCAATTTTATTGACCATCAATTAGTTACGGTGCAGTTAGCGCCAACCCAATCCCACACACAGGTGTCGCCTTGAAGAAAGCTTCTCCCAGAAAATATAAAATTGCCCAAGATATCCAACTGGGTTAAAAACAAGGCTACAAACCCAGAATTCACAGCCCCATTCACTTCAGATACCATCAGAACATGGGAAAATTTTCAAAAAGGATTTAATCAACAAAACTAGACATCTTGCATCATGTAAGTACACCGCAAACACAGCCACAACAAGTGTACCTTGGCGGAACTGAACCACCTTGAACTAAATACCCCAAGATCTGGCTATAGCCCCAACTGGGGACGCAAATGGGAAGAAATATCTTCTTAACTAAACACCTTCATCTTTGAACACCAACACAGAATCAAAGTATTGAACAAAGGTAAGTTCATAAATGAAGGCGAAACCTGCTCAACATATTTCTTCCACCAATTCCACTCCCGCAGCAACCGGCCCATGCGCACACAGGTCTGCAAGACTGACAGCACTGTGGCAACCGACCCTGAGGAGTTTAAGGTGGAAGTACACTGCTATTAATTGAATTATACCGCGATACACTGACAGACCCACAAAAAATCAAAAAATTTATACAAAACGCCAGGATACAAAGCACACCGCCAAATTACAATATTCTAGACCTAATTACATGGGAGGAGCTTTGGGATACAATCCGCGATGCACCACGTAGGAAATGCCTAGGGCCTGATGGGATACCCTACAAATTTTACAAAAAAATCTTATCAACAAATTGCCCCCCTCCTATAAGGCGTCTATGAACCAGTGCTTACTGGAAACACGCCTCCTACCTGTTGGCCATGAATCATATGTCATAACCTTATATAAAAAGGGTGACAAATTGGATCTGGCCAACTGGCGTCCAATCGCACTATCTAATACTGACACAAAATTCTAACAAAACTTTTAGCATCCAGATTAGGCGCAATTGCCTCTGACGTCCTGTCACCCAACCAGTTTGGGTTTATACCAGGGCGCTCAATCTGGAACAACATACACCCTTTTGCAAACATATGTCAGTCCAAAGCAACTGGAGCCCTAGTCTTCTTAGACCAGGAAAAAGCATATGACCGCGTTAGCTGGCCATACCTGAAGGAATGCCTACACGCTTTCAAACTCCCACCCAAATTCATAAACTGGGCGATGCTCCTCACAGAATTTGCAACCATGGCTGTATGTGGCCTTGGCTTCCTAACTAACAAGATCACACCACACAGAGGGCTCAAACAAGGGGACCCCCTCAGCCCACTACTGTATAATTTCAGTTTTGATCCACTCCTCCGCGTAACTGACTCACGCCTCATGGGCATAATTGTACAAGGACAGCCAACAGTCAAGATACTGGCCTTTGCGGATGATTGCGTGGCAGGTATAGCTAATAACAATGATACCTGACAGCTGGAACGCACCCTAGAGGAATACTCCATGGTGAGCAACGCATCGCTCAACAAAAGGAAAACAAAAATTATTCTCTAAGGCAAGTACACTAACAACTGGGCTACAACACCAGAACCTCATACCCCCATATGAAGGAAAAACCCACTTATCTTACCCTTTTCATCACCTCCCACCACCACTCCTGTCCGCCACCTTGTGATATGGCTGGAAACAGGGGGATATGCCAATGAGACAATGGAAAGAAACTTGCTACAACGGATATCCACCAGCGTTACCCCCTCAAGGGAAGATCCCCAGGACTAATGGGGCGAGTAACAGTTGGTAACTCACTCATTTTCCCGATACTATGGTACCCTGCCCACACGATCGCCTTCTCACCTACCTTCATAACTTCAATCCGCGCGCTCATCCAGGGCTGGCTATGGCCCAGCTCCCATCCTCCCATACGGATGGAAACACTCTTTGGCCCATGCTCAAGCGGAGGCATGGAACTAATAGATTTTAAGAGCCACGCCAACCGCATCCTGGGAACCTGGATAAAGGAAGTCCTTGCCACAGACCTCCCACAATAACACTGGTCCAGGGCAGCGAGGATTAACTTCGCACAGGAGCTCAAATTAACCAACCCACATAGCCCACCCAGACTACTATCATACCTTGCTAAACACCCTACCGCAATGGGTCCACATGGAACCTCCCCTCACTTCAAATGCATTTTCCAAACCATCCGCTGAATGGGATGGACCATAGAGATCACAGGCACTGTGCAGGGAAGGGACGACCCATCCCCCACTTTTAATTAAAAAATCCAGAAAACCACCCCCAGAGAGACATGCTTGCTACAACCCCAACCATTGCTAGAATAGAATACCTAGATGTGTTGAACATTCCCTATGATTTAACAACACAGAAGGCAGTGTGGAAAATGACGCACCACCCACTCCTACAGCTGAGAATAAGAGCCAACGCCTGAGGCTGCCTGAAAAGGACCTATAGGACAGCGGATTGCTCCAATTCCCTAACACAACCTGCGCAGTATTTGGAGGGGAGGGCTCCCTACATCACCGCCTAGAAACATGTCCCCCATCCAAAGCCATATGGAAGGAAGTCGCACGCCTGCTTAAGATCCAAAACAAGCAGGAATTTTTCTTATCAATGAGCCTCCTCGCGCTCCAGATCGAGTCAATAATCCCATCTACCTCCAATCCCTAATGTTACCCATTGCAATGTGGACAATCCACACCATTGCCTTAGATGCGTTCAGGGGCACAGTCCCAACCATTCATGGGGTTATCAACAGGTTCTATGTCCACTTATTGGAGCACTTTTAAGCCTGGCTCTATGGATATATGAGGCCAAGGCATCAGGCGCTCATAGAATCGTGGTTCCCACTCTGGTTCCCACTCTGGTTCCTACACACAGACCCCTTCCTTCACACCTTCTCCATAGCGGGGGAAACCCCCTCAGAGTAGTGCACCAACCCCCATACCTGACAGTCCCGCTGGAAACAGGGGTAACTTGAGTACCCCAGGGTGCCCAATTTTATCTTTCTTCGTTTTACACACATATTTGGTAATGCCCATCCCCTGATCGGCTTGCCTCAGTTAATAAAATATATAAGACAAAAATATGAAGATATGGAAAGATGATAACTTATTTTAGGGCCAAGCGCTGGTATTTATACCTCTAGGATAAAACTCCTGGACATACTCATCTTTTAGTGAGCTACTTAAGACCATGACAATCCGCTATGGATTATGACAGTGGTTATTAAAATATCCCAAAGTTAATTTGGCCCTTCATTAACTTAATTACAATCATTTCATCCCGATTGGAGGCACTACTACTCTCATATTTGGGAAGATTTTAGGCATAGTATTAGCACCTCAGCGGTGTATATTTGCCTTTCATTCAGCCCAATTATGTTTCATCATACAGCTGACGAAATGCAATAAGTGGGGGAAAAGAATATATAGAATTTTAATAATGACACACCCCTAATCTGGACGTCAGCAGGCCTCTCAATAGTAGTAGGTACTCCCTATTTGGGCCGTCCATGTGCAAGTACTATTGTTTTGTCATACAGCTGACAAAATACAACAATAATGGAAAAGAATATATGGATTCAAATAATGATGCATCCTTAATTGGGATGTCAGCAACCCTCTCAATAGTACTTGATACTCCCTAATTGAGTAAATTCATATGTAATTACTATTGTGCCAATTATGGTGACTGACATACATAAAATTATCATTCATTAATCATATTTGCATTAAATTCATAAATGCAACTAAGTTTGTTCAGTAGATTCATTTGGTTACTCAAGTGGTTCCCATAATTGGCCATAAAGTAATTATATCATAGCTATTATCAGCTACAATAATTGGGACAATTTAAGTACAATTGAGGTGGTTTTGGGATAAATCTAGTTATGTGGATAAATTGGGAAGGATCAAAGGATCCATCAATGGGAGCAATATATCAGCTTTGATGTTTTCTTGAAGGATTTATTTTTGAGTCAACCATCAAAATCTAACATTCCCCCCCACTTGACTGGAATATAAACCCTGAGTTTCCCGATTTTATCCTCAATATTTGGTAACAACGCCTCTTCTTCATATTGTAACTTTGTAGCTTCTCTTAATCCCAAATAAAGTCTCAATTCAATTAGTTGAGCCAAAAATTTTGTATGGGTATATTTCAATATTACTTTAAGAGTCCCTGTTGGAGTATCTTATTTTTTCATTAACATTAATAACATCTATTCAGCCCTCTTTTTTTCAATCAAAAGCTACATTGGGCCGTTTTGGCCATGGGAATGAGAAATATGGTCCTGAGGCACCTCCCCCTCAAAGTGGAGGAATAAAACCTTAATTAAGTATTTAATTTTACCTTTTCACCTATTTTTTTGTGATATATATTATTTTTCTCTTTTTTAACTATGTATATTGATATACATATGTATATATTTTTTCTCTTTAATCAGCTTTTCCTAAACTTCCATAGGAATTTTGCATGGACTCAATTTTAAATATGGCCTGTTTAACCTCTATGATGGTATAAATAAACCTTGACGTTTTCTCAATAATCACAAATGGGCCAACCCAAATGCAATTTAACTTCTGTAATCGGCCCAATCCATGTGTGTTATATAATAATACCTCTTACCCAACTTCAAATTCAGCCAATTTGTATTGACCTTTTGAATCCTTTTTGTTGGGCCTTTTTAACAGCAAAACTGTTATTGAAGGCTCGAGCTTGAAACTTGATTAGGGTTTTGGCAAGCTTCTTAAAATATTGAGGATAACTGCTTCCACCAAGATCTTCTAGGACTGAATAAAGCAGCAATGGTAGGACCAGATGTCTTCCATATAAGACCTGGAAAGGTGACAACTTTTGTGGCCGAGTGATACAAAATGTTTTAAGTGAACACGGCCAAGCTTAGTAATGTACTCCATTCAAATGGTTTGCTTGAGGTTAACTTCCAGATAATATCACAAGCATCCCATTTATGCGCTCAACTATTACATTTGTCTCAGGATGGTAGGGAACAAAGAGTACACCTTTTACTCCCATCAGCTGGTTAAGCTTCATAAATATGTTGGCTGTAAAATTGGTTCCATTATTGGTCAGAATAACCTGTGTTATACCATGCTTGTGGATAACATTCTCAAAGATAAACTTGGTTGTGGTTGTTGCACCTACTTCCTAAATAGCCTTGGCTTCAACCCACTTAGTTAAGTGGTCAATAGCCACGATGATGTATTTGACCTTAGAGTTGCTAGTGGGAAGTGGTCTGACAACATCTATTAATATGGTATGCCAAGAAAACTTGGGCTGAACAAGCTGGTAACATGTGCTTTTTTGGAACGGTTTTTCGCCTTGGCATTCGGCACAACACTCCAGTGTTTCCTGGATATCAAAGTACATCGACTCCCAGTAGTAGTACAATTTAATATGTTCCTTTTTTAGTACTAGATGGTCCCAACCCAATTTAAGATGTTCCTTCATCTTCTTAAACCCACCATTACCTATGGCCTTATGCGCTGCCATTAAAAGGTCTGTTCAGACTGAGGGTCATGGAAAATAACCCTTTTTTCTTCGATTAATTTGTACAGTACCCCATTTTTAATAGAAGTGTTTTTTGTAGATCTGTGAGTAATTTTTGAACAGATTCGGGATCATCCTGGAATTCTCCACTGACCATCTTTTGAAATAGCTCCTCAGCGGCCAAACTGACAGTGGCGATCGTAGGTAAATGGGATAAACAGTTGGCATTTTAGTGCTTCACTCCTGCATGGTGTTTAATTGTGTAATTATAGGCTTGAAGTTTTAGCACCCACCACACTAATCGGCCCTCAGGTTACTTCAAGTTGTTCAGCCATCGTAGGGATGAATGGTCTGTAACAACTGTAAAGTGAGTGCCATGGAGATAAACCTGAAATTGCTTGTAGGCATATATGACCGCCAAACATTCCCATTCTGTCACTGTGTAGTTCTGTTTGTGGACGTTTAAGGTCCAACTAAAAGGGAACTGAGTGTTCCTCGCCATCCTCCCCTATTTGAGACAAAACAGCTCCAACTGCTGTTTGTGATGCATAAGTTTGGATGATAAACTCATGCTCAAAATCTGGATATTGAAGGACTGGGGCCAATATTAGGGCCAATTGGAGATGATCAAATGCCTCTTGACAGGCCTGATTCCAGTCAAATACAACCTTGTCCTTAAGCAGATGAAACAACGGCTCTCTAATTCATGCAAAATCGGTAATGAATTGGCAATAATAATCAATCATGCCCAGGAAAACCTGTATATCGCGCTTGGATTCAGGCCATTTCATCTTCAATATTGCATCCAATTTGGATGGCTGGGGTCAGAGTCCTTCCTTATTGTTAACAAACCCAAGGTATTCCAATTGGTCTTAAATTATTGTCACTTCTGGGGTTTAGTTTTCAGATTTGCAGCTGCTAGTCTTTTAAAAACTGCTTCTAGATGTTCCAGGTGGTTGGTGAGGGTACGGCTAAAGACATTTATATTGACCAAATAAACCAACACACAAGATAATTTTAATCTCCAAGAATCATGTCCATCGCTCTTTGAAATGTAGCTGAGGCATTGAAAAGTCCTTGTGGCATCCTTGTCAGCTGGAATAGGCCCTCTTGAGTTATAATGGCGCATTTTTTGCGCTCCTCTTCGGGCATATTGATCTGCCAATATCCACTTATTAGGTCCATAGCAGAAAAGAACTTTGCGCCTCTAAGTCAATCTAAGGCGTCGTCAATCTGTGGGAGGGGATAAGAATCCTTATTGGTAATGTTGTTTAATTTTTGATAATCAATGATGACCCAATTGCTCCCATCCTTCTTTTTTACTATTAAAATTTGGGCAGCCCAAGGGCTCTTTGATGGGACCAGCATTCCACGATCTAGATGTTCTTTTATCTCTTTGGAAACGACTTCTTCTGCTGCTATCAAACATCTACTTTGCTATAGCTGGATGGGGTCATAGTCATTTGTGTCAATTGTGTGTATTACATTTTTAGCACAATCTAAGTTGAAGTAATCTTTTGTAAATATTTCCCAGTATTTTTGAGGTAAATTCTGAACTTGAACCTTTTCCATGTCAGTTAAGTTCCCTAATTCAGCCAAAGGGACAACGTTATTGATACTTATGACTTCATCATCGGAAAGTCCTATCTCATCTAAGGTCCCAAATTTGTGAAATGTCTGAATTTCAGTGTTCAGAAATAGATGTAGGTAGGCAATAACCTGATGTCTCCGTATCTTGATGGGCCAATTCTGGAGGTTTGCACATAATATTTGAATTTCCTCATGACCTGGAATGACTATCCCCGGTGTGATATTCAGCTCCAATTGTGATCTACACCATGGCTGGTATATTTCCCCAAATAGTCCTTCTAAAATTTTAATAGTCAGCTGGTAGGAATGACTACTTGAGTTCCAGGTATCACGGTAGTCTGCTAATTTGATTGTAATGGAATTCTCTTTGATTTTTGAATCTGCATTGGAAGGGCCTTAATTTTTGAATGGGATTTTGTGTACTCAGTTGGGACTATCCCGTCCTTATAGGCCAGGTTAGAAAATAACTTTGGCTGTTTCTTTTCAGCCTTTCCATTTCTGTTATAATAGATTGGGACTCATTGCCCCAAAATTAGTCAGCGTATCTTCCTTATGGTTTGTGACAACACCAAATCTTCTTAGTAATTGGTCCCAATAAGAATATTGTAGCTGGTATTTGTCAAGACTATGGCCGGTGCCATCACTACAATGAATTAAACTATAATGGTAACGTGCTATAAGCCCCAAGCGAATTAGTATTATGGGCTCCTGCTGTACCAAATTCTTGACAATGTGCAACGTCAGACGCAATTTTCAGCTTCTTTACCAATTTGGTGCTGACAATGTTGATAGGTGCCCCACTATCAACGATGGCCTGAACTCAAACCTTATTTACTGCTATATCCACATAAGTACATTTAGAGTAGGTATCAGAATCATTTATTAGGTGAATATTAGAGTAAGTGTTTGGTTCCAAGTGGGACTTCAGACTTGAGCAGATCTCTGGAAAATTCTCTGCTAAAGTCTTCATAGGTATGGCCACTTGCACGTCCTGTAGTGTGGGCATATTGGCTGAGCATTTAGGATGGTTACTCAGCCCTTGGTCAATGACTTGCTTAGCGTAGGGCTTTGCTACTTTGGCCCAAACTTATTCAGTGCCCTCTGATTGCTTTAATTCTTTCGCTTTGGCCCGGGTGGTAACCATATAGACGTTGTCAGCCACAATGTGGTGTAAGCTATCTTTGGCCACTTTGTCAGCCAAGAAAAGCTTACCAGGGTCGGGTGGAATGTGCTTTTAGGGATTGGTGGATGTAGAGCATTCCACCTTTACTCCACCTGTTCTTTTCCCACCTGCTCTTCATTGTTAACCTTTAAGGCCACATTAACTCCAGGTTTCTTATCAGACCATATGTAGCATTGGCTAAAATAATGTCCTTTTTGGCCACAATTATGACAGGTAATTGGGCCCATTTGCTGATCATTTTTTTGATTTATGGGCCGATTGTTTTTTCCATGTTCATTTGAATTTGTATTTTTTGGGCCGAAAAATTGAATTTTAATTGCTCCTTAGGCTGATTAGAGGCATTGAAGCTACTTGCACTCTCTCTCAGATAATCTTTAAGGTCTAACGCTCCCCTGGACCAATTAAAGGCTGGGATCATGACACGCTGCAAGTCTTGGTATGGCTTAACAGCATGCTGCATTGCAAGCTTTTTTTAGTACTAGATGGTTGCTGAATTGCAAGCTTCGCATCAAATTTGTCTATGGCACCTGAACCAAGTAAGACCTGAGCCTCATGGAGAAATCTATCTGCAAAGTCTCGGATAGACTCATTCCACTGAAATTCAATATTGAGTAAGTCTGTCTTCCTGGCGGATAGTTTATCAGGGCCTCCAAATTGTCTTACAATGCCCTTTATTGCATCCAAATAGGACCAATCGTCACCCAAATAGGGCATAACAAGATTGACACTATGTGAGTCCAGACAATTAATGAGAGCTGTAGACTTTGCATGATCTGATCCTCCTCGCATAGCCTTTTCAAACAATTTTATGAATGAATGGACATTTCCTTCTTTGTCAAATTTTGGCAAATTCAAGATTTTGAATTCATCGCGCCAAGAATCAGCTAGAGGAGATACACTCCGTCTAGAGTTCAAACGTCTAGGGGAATCTTTGGTCAGAATTGAAGTTTGTTTGTGATGAGTGTCATCCAGAGTTGGGATGGAAGCAAGAATTTTTGGCATTGAGCGTGCGTCCAAAATATCTGTTTCATTATCTATCTCGACTCTGGAGGATTCTGCTTTATGAAATTGCTCTGAAATGCTCGATTTGGACTCCTGAATTTGGGCTTTATGTAATTTCTTCAGTTGTGTTCTGCCCAAATACTTAGAGGTTTTACTGCTCTCCCCCTCGAGGACTAGTCAAACAGTTGCAACTTCTTTCTTTTTTATGTTGTTGACTTCCTTTTTAAGATCTTCACGTTCTTTCCAGAAGATAATTTGAGAAGCCAGTATATGCTTCACATCTTCAGTCAGATTAGCAACGCGGTCATTAGTTGCTGATAGCTGTGTTTAAAGATCTTGTTTTTCTTTAGTAAGTTTGACGTTATTTGCTTGCATGGTTGATATTCTTGACTGGAGTTTCATAAATTCTTCTGAATTCGCTCAAATTCTTCCTCGTTATTCAGCCCTACTGGCATGGAAGCTAGATCTTCGATGCTCTTTTGCAATATTACCAAATCAGTTCAGACATATTCATTGAGTTAAACATGCATGTTTTTCAATTCCAAGTGGCTGTTCCAAATAAATGTGGAATCTTCAAAAACCATTTTGTCTGATATGACAAGAATTTGGAGTAATTCTCCAATTTCTGGCAGCATTTACTGATATTATTGACCCCCCCACTGGTCAGTCCATGTAAAGAGAGGACCTCAGCTGCACTTTTCAGAATTTTTTCATTAAGTTGATCTTATAAGGTGTTCACTCCTCTGTGGGCATCATTCACCTGTTCCATATTATTTATGATAGCCTTTCTAACTTCATTAAAACTGGAATTCGGTTTATCCAGTAAGCCTGATTGGGAAGATCACTCCTCCTCTTGTATTCTGTAAATTTCCGCAAGCTCTAGATTCTGTTGAGCCAGAATCCTTTGGGTGTGCTTGATTGAGGGCTGTACGAAGCTAACCAAAAACTCATTAGTTGCTTGTGTACAGTTGAGGCATTTGGCCAAAGTTGCCTGGTCGCCTCTTGGTACCGCATATACATCTCCATCTTGAAGGCCTGATCCTTCAAGTAGTAAAATAGCTCAAACAATGGGTCCATTTTTGATACCCATTCTATACCCATGAAATAGGGTCTCCATCATCTCCTTCACACTAGGAGGTAAACTCAATAGAGCTGGTTGTATCCACATGCTCTCCTCCCGCCGTGATTAGATCCAAAGAGTATGAAGTGTTCTCCTCGGTATTCTGGCATGCAGTGTTGAAGTACTCAGTGATTTCTCTGTCACTGGTTTCCATGTCATTTTTTTTGTTACTTCTGGAAGCTCCTGCCTGGTAAACAGATGATTTATTCATATTAAAATGTAACATGGTTTTCACTGAGCACCACTTGTGAGTTTTTGAGGATTAGCTCGCTTATTAAATGTATTTCTGTTTTGCTAGTCAAGAAGAGTTTTGCCTATAGATCCTCGAATATGCTAAGTGTCTTATGGTATTTCTTAACTGTTTGGAAGCTCACAAAGCTAAACAATATAATCTGACTCTCTTGGCTTCTCTAGGGTAATTTTTCCTCTCTAATCGAGAACTCTCTAGACACAGGTAATCATGACAAGCTCCCCTAAATGCTTGTCTACACTCTTAATATGAAGATCAAATTAAGATAAAAAGATATGAAACGAAAATATGAAGATATGGAAAGATGATGATTTTATTTTAGGGCCAGGCGCCAGTATTTTATACCTCTAGGAAATCTCCTGGCCATACTCATCTATTAGATGAGTTAATTAAAACCATACCAATCCGCTATGGATTATGGCAGTGGTTATTAAAATATCCCCAAGTTAATTTGGCCCTTGAATTTACTTAATTACAATTGTTTTAGCCCAATTGGAGGCACTACTAATCTCATAATCAGGAAGATTTTAGGCATAATATTAGCACCTCAGCGGTGTATATTTGCCTTTCATTCAGCCCAATTATGTTTTGTCATACAGCTGATGAAATACAATAAGTGGGGGAAAAGAATATATAAAATTTGAATAATGACACACTCCTAATTGGGATGTCAGCAGGCCTCTTGATAGTACTAGGTACTCCCTATTCAGGCCATCCATGTGTAAGTACTATTTTGCCAATTATGATGATTGACATACATTAAAAATTATTATTCATTGATTGTATTATCACTATATTCATAAATGCAATTAAGTTTGTGTCATAGATTCATTTAGTTCACCCAAGTGGTTCCTATAATCAGCCATAAAGTAATTATATCATAGCTATTAATAGCTACAATTATAGAGGACGATTTAAGTAATATAAGATGGTTTTGGGATAGACCTAGTCACGCGGATAAATTGGGAAGGATCAAAGGATCCATCAATGGGAGAAATATATCAGCTTTGATGGTTTGCTTGAAGAATTTATTTTTGAGTCAACCATAAAAATCTAAGAATTTGATAACCATGTTAATTTGTAGGATTTCTTATCCATATCCTTTTCTAATTATATGTCAACTTACAGAGTAACCATTAACTTATGATCTAATTACCATCCTACTTACAATAATCTGATAATCTAGGAGCTTTCTTTTTGGATAAGCATCTTGTTTTGCTTTATAGTGCACATGGATATCTGTAACCAACTATCTAGATGCTAAAAATTATATGTTTTTTAAGATCAGAATGTCTGCTTATATATGGAAATCCAGATTAAAATGCTCCTGAGTTCGATTTTTCTTTGAATTTTAAATTTATTGCGGGGAAGGCTGACCATGGGACGGACACTTCCAAATATGACTCAGGAAAGATAAACTTAGTACCGGGGGAGGCACCCCAGAGAAGCAATGCTATCTCTTGTTGCCAGTGGGAACGCCACTTATGGGGAGGGGGAGGGAACGTGTGAAGGGGCCATAGCCACTATTGAGCATGTGTGGAGTGAGGGTCTGATTTGATGAACCAGACTGGGAACCAGGAGGAGACCAGCTGTCAGCGACGTGGTGGGAGGTATCCAAACATCCACGCCTGAAAGTGGTCCACCAAATGAGACCGGAATCTGTGGAAAGTTTCTGGGAGGGTGGGGTGGAGCCTGCAATGGCATCTAAGACAATCGTGTGGATGGTCCACATGGCGATTGCAACCACCAGAGCACGGAGGGAGGGTGGAAGGGAGGAGGCCATTGATAGAGCAAACATATCTCTTGACAGACTGAAGGGATGCGTTTGATCCTGGCCCAGCAGGCGTTTAACTTCGCGCCATATCACTTTAGAGGTGGGGCACTTCTCCAGGCGGTGGAACAGTGTTCCATACTGGCCGCACATGACACAGGATGAGTGTAAAGCGTTAGAGCGCTCAGGTGTATGATACACCCACCTCAGGCAGCGCCACACTTGGGAGCGGACTTGAGGCTGCAACAGAGGGTGATGTACATATTTCCAGATTGTTTTTTGGATCTCAATGGAATAAGGGATGTCCATCATGTACAGGTAGTCCACCCTGGATAGGACATGGGGCCAAATGGGGATCAAGCTATCATGGATGGGTAACCCTTGTACCTCTTGTGTGAACTGAGGAGAGGGGCGGCCTCTTTGGGTTGTATGTCCTCTAATACGAATCCTCCACTCTGCGCTCCGCATGGAGAGTAGGATTTGTTTGTAGTGGGTTTTTGTCCCGTGAGGACCTGTGGCCAATGTGTGTGATGCGAGGTATTTCATCAGGGAGTGGGGGTTCGACGGATTGTTGAGGCCCAAGGCTCAGGAGAAGTTGGAGTGGGCTGCACGGGACCAGTGTTGGGATGGGAGTGTAGGAGCGGTGACGTCCATGATCCAGGTGCCCAGGATCTTGGCAGCATGAGCTTTGAAGTCAAGCAGGCCCATGCCACCATGATGATGAGGGCCAAACATGACCTCTAGCCACACTGGTGGAGGGCGGCCTGACCAAAGTCATCCTTGCAGCAAGGCATACAAGGATTTGAAGAAGCTTGGGGAGAAGGGGATGGCGTGGGCTCTAAACTAGACTTTGGATAGGAGCATAGAGTTGGCTAAAACAACCCTGCCAGTAAGGGAAGTAGGGTGGGCTCTGAGAGAGGCGATTCGCTTCGTCACGTTGTCCAGAATAAGGCACTCCATTACTGCTGACGCATATCCGCCTGCCTTCATCCACACGCCCAGATGGCGCACCAGTCCTGTGGTAGGACGTGGCACGAAGGGGAGCACCAGTGGAGCGGTGTGTGTTGAGTTAGTAAGGCGTGGACGTGGGCGAGCAGATGGGCCGGGTTGGGAACTAATTGCTGGGGCCCAGCAGTTCTGAAACCGACCAAGGAGGATGATTTCGGTTTTGGAGGCGTTCAGTGCCGCGTTGCTTACCCAGGAATATTCTTGGATGAGAGCTTCAAGCGCGCGTGCATCTTGAATATTAGACACCCCAACCACACAATCATCTGCGAATGCCAATATCTTGACTGGGGCTTGGCCTGGCACATGGACCCCAGTGAGTTGGGCATTCACATTTCGCAGTAGTGGGTCAAGGCTGAAGTTGCATAAGAGTGGGCTAAGGGGGTCCCCTTGTCGCAAGCCCCTTTGAGGGCAGACTACTTCCATTAGGAAGCCAGGGCCACGCACTGCCATTGTTGCAGATTCCGTGAGCAGCATCACCCAGTTGATGAAGCGAGGGGGTAGGCGGAATTGATGGAGGCAGGCCCTTAGGTATTCCCAGTTTACTCTATCATAGGCCTTTTGTTGGTCCAAGAATACAAGTGCCCCAGAGGCTGTGGACTGACATACATTAGCCACAGAGTGCACGTTATCCCAAATCAACCTTCTGGGGATGAAACCGAATTGTTCTGGGGAGATGGTGGCAGATGCTACAGTCCCTAATCGGTTAGCCATAATTTTTGTTAAAATTTTGGTGTCTGTGTTTGTTAGAGAAATGGGGCGCCAGTTGGCTAAGTCAAGCTTATCCCCTTTCTTGAAGAGTGTGACAGTAAAGGCCTCATGTCCTCCTGGTAGGAGGCGCGTTTCCAACAGGCTTTGGTTAAGTGAGGCAAGCAGAAGTGGGGATATATATTTGAAATATTTTTTGTAGAACTTATATGGAATGCCATCTGGGCCTGGGCATTTTCAGTTTGGCGCACCACGAATGGCTATCCATAATTTGTTCAGAGTAATTAAATTCATTATTTCTGGGTATCAGAAAATGATGCGGATATGAGCTTGGTTGAGAAATTCTGCCACTTTGGCTGGCTGAATTGGTTCAGCTCAGTACAACTTGGAGTAATATTTTTGCATTTCGATTGCCACTTTGGCCAGTGTATCCGCAATAGAATTATCTGATCTTTGCACCTATGTGCAGGCCATGCTCTGGCATGGTGCAAAAAAATTTTTAAAGAAATATGCGGTGTACATGTCACCTTTTGTGATGCATGTGGCCCTGTATTGAACACAAACCCAATGTTTGTGTTGCCTTTTGAGTGCATTGAGGTGGGCGGCTGCCTCCGCCCACTTCTGGCCCCATGCAGGGCTGTATCCTGTAGCTGGAATGTTGGACTCCAAGTGTGCCAATTCTGCCAGAGTGCGTGAGATAACCGCCGATGTGGCTTGTGAGTGTCTGGAGGAGAGATGGCGAGAGTGGCAGATGGTGTCCTCTTTGAAAGTTGCCCATGTGTGTAACGCATTGGCTCCTTCCAATGAGCCACAAATGAGTTGGGCAACAGAATCCATGTTACAGACCATAGGGCTGACAGGGCTTCTGATACTACTCTCCTTGTGCGCGCGCTACAAGATTGGACAAGCACCCCCTGGAAGAAGTTGCAAGTATACTTAACCCCAGCAACATGCCTTGACTCCAAGACAAGGTATAAAGGGAGGCAATAGCTCTCCCAAGCTCACTCTCAAAGTCCAATTCTTGTTGATTCAAGCCAAACATGGCTGCAGTTAGGCAATATCTTTAAAATAAACTCAAAGTATAAATATATGAATTTTAAGTTCTTTTATTTAATATTGGGCCAGGTTGATAGAAAACAGAACTGAGAAGCCTCCAGCTCCCAGTTCCTACCCTATATACACATGCTAAAAGCTAATATAAAATATAACACAAGCTTATGGTGCTAATCTGACTGATGCTTGGTGTAAACCTTACAGCACGATCGCGGAATCCTCACTCAATGGTTCTGTGCCAGTTCCAATCCTCAACAGTTCCGCGCCAGTTCCATTTCGAATTCCAAACGAACCGCGAAACTTCCAAGCACCTGTTCCATTACATTCTTGATTCGAATCCAAATCGAATCTTGAAACTACCCATGTTACTCAATTCCCATTTTTCCTTAACTTGGATGCCCATCTTGCTCCTTGGCCTCCTTCAAGCTCCTGCCCCTTAGGCGTCCTTGCCAGGACCAACGCCCCCTCCTCCTCCATAAATCCAGACACAGCCTGCCCTGTCTTACCAAAGATCAGGGCAATGTGATGCTGAGGATAGACCTCAACCCTCACAATGTGGAAATGGGGTCCACGCAAAACGGTGCAACAAACTTTTTTGCCAAAGTTGCCTCTTCCACCCATGTGGAAAATCCTGGTGACGCGAGCTTGGGGGGGCAGATTTTGCACCAATGTGGGGCCTTAGCAACTGTGACAGGTAGGTGGTAGGTTATTGAGACCAGTCAGTGGTCAGAGAATTCCATTTTCGTTGGCTTGAAGTGGGAGATGTGGGTTGGAATTTCGCCGGCATTAGAATAAGGTTGATGCGGGTCATGG
>JAKSZP010019258.1:0-24267 GCA_022478985.1 Massospora cicadina
CCGTTTGTTTTTCCTATTCAAAATTCTGCCAATTGATCCGCCAAAGTGCGCCGCCGCCAAAATAATTATCCTGATGATTGCCATATGGGTTGTCCAGTTGCTTGACCCCACCACACAGCGGTGGATCATATCCACAGTGAACTGCCTCACTCTCAATGATGGAGTTAACTCTCTGTCCATTTTTGCATATCCATTAAATGTGAACCCATCCATTCACTTTGCTGACGGTCTTTCTGAGAGCGCTCCCCTATCGGAGCAGCCTCAGGGTGCCCCTGCCCCAATGCCCACAAGCTTGGCCCCCACACCTGGCTTGTCCGCCATTGATCCCACTCACCTAAGGGCCCCAGATTACCCAGACCAAGGGGAACTCAGCCCCAACGCACGTATTGGGCCTGTTTTCCCCTCCAACAGCACCCCTGTTCGCGCGGTGGGTCTTGTGCCGCCCCTCTCTGGCGCACAGACTCAACTACACATAACTGAAGGCCAGCAACTGCACACCCTGGAGGAGTTGTCATCCTCCCCGCCTCTCCCGCCCTTGGGGGTTGCCCCCGCAAGACTCGCAGTTGCCCCCATTGCAACCATCTGGTTTGCCTTGGGGCTCCTTCAGTATGTGTATAAACCTTTACGTTCCTTAAGTCCCTACTAGTTCCCCCCTTCTTTTAGTCACACAGACCGCTGTGCCCTTGGCATTCTGGGCTCTCCACTGGGTGCTCACACACCCTGACTGGGAGCCTAGTATAATTCTTATCAGCCATTTCCTTGACAGATTTGCCTCACTGGCCAATATCCACACACTCAGTCTTACTATGTTGCTGAAGCCCTCTCTAAAGTACCCTTACCTTCTTGTTTTGAGGGGCTGGAATCTTCGTTTGATGCGGCTTCAGCCAATGTACTACCAACTCATTCAATGTTTGAAAGCATATTCAATCTCACCGTTGATCTGGTGCATATATCTTACCAAATTTATCCTTTGACTGTATGGAGGAAGCAGCATTAGATGTTTAGGTTAAGGAGCAGTTAGCCAAAGGAACGATTTTTCAGTGTACCTCCCCAGTATTCTCCCCACCTCTCTTTGTGGAGAAAGCCAATGGTACTTTACGCCCGTTCATAGACTATGGGAATCTCAACAATGAACACTACCAGACTGAATCCCATCCCACTGAACTTACTGATTGCACACTATGTAGAGAAGGTATAAGTCTTCTTCAAACTGGATTGTTTAAACGCTTTCAATCAAATCCAGATCAGTAAGGGCCAGGATTAGCTAATCGCATTTAGACCAGAAAAGGAATTTTCCAATTTTGGGTTATTGCCTTTGGGCTTAAAAATGCCCCTGCTATTTTCCAACGCCGCATTGATGTAGCTTTGGGGACCTTCTGGGGTATGCGCGGTAGCCTACATGGATGATATTCTGGTGTTTTCCCTTGATTATGAGTCCCATGCTGTACACCTTTGGCATGTGGTGGAGCGTTTGAGGGCAGCTGATCTTATGCTAAAGATCAGTAAATGTAAATTCTTCAAGTACTGGGTCACTTTCCTGGGCAGCTTTGTGTTTGACCAAGGCCACGTGATAACTCCAGACAATGAGAAGGCAATTTGTGGGTGGCCCACCCCAACTTTGGTCATGTAATTGAGGAGTTTTTTAGGGATGTGTACGTTCCTTAAAAAATTAATGCCAAATCTTTCTGATGTGGTGGCGCCCCTGTATAAGGTAAGTGGGGCTAAAGTGCTCCAGTGGACCCCGCTTTGCAGGATGCCTTCCAAGCTGTAAATTGCGCCCTGTTATTCCGTCCATCTTTCATTATGTAGATCCAGAAAAAGAGCTCATTGTGGTTACTGATGCGTCCAATTTTTCCATAGCAGCATCCTTATTACAAGTAAGCAAAGATGGAATAAAGCATCTAGTGGGATATTTTTCCAGGGATATGTCTCTGCTGAATTTAAATAACGATGTATAATATAAAAGTTATTAGCAGTGTTTGAGGCGCTGACTTATTGGCATCATCACTTGCATGGCTCATCCCAACCCTTCCGCATATGTACAGATCATGATGCCTTATTGTACTACTGCTCACCTCATATCTTGACCCCACGGCAAACCTGCTGGCATGAGACCCTAGCCCAATTTGTGTTTTTCTTATGATTTTACTAAAGGCAAGCAGAATGGTTTGGCGGGGTTCATTGAGCTGCAACCCTGCGCTAGCTCCTGAACCTAAGGAGGTAGAGGTGCACAATACCCATTTGATGATTCCACCTGGTAAGATTGTGTCTCAACTTCCATCTCCCTCAGACCACGGGCCAGTGCTTGCTCCTCTGAAAAATGCAGACGAATATGTTGTGTTCAGGAAGGTAGTTCTTTCACAGCCTTTGTCAGCCAAATATACTATGGTCCTTGCCAAGATCGCGTTAAATCAGGAGAACATTACCCGGTGTTACCATGTGAAGGATGAGATGGTGTGGGTTTATGGGTGCCTATGGGTTCCCTCTGGACCACTTTGCCGGTAAATCATCCAGTACCATCATGACATAATCACCATTAGTCATCCTGGGAAGGCAAAGACTCTAGAGCTAATTTTCTGCACTTACAATTGGAAGGGGTTAGCCATGCAGGTGGGCAAGAATTGTCAAGAGTACCTGGTCTGCAACCAAATGAAACTGAATTGATAGCCACTAGCGGGGTTGTTGGTACCAGTTCAAAAGGCTGAAGGTCCTTGGACTTCTTTATTGGTGGATTTTATTGTGGTATCAACTGTATTTGATGGCTACAATGCCAGCATGGTAATGGTGGGCCGTTTTACAAAGCTTTCTCACTTTATTCCCTTCAGAACCATGGTAACTGCGGCTGATATGGCTAGGCTCTTCGTCACTCATGTGTTTGCTCTTCACATGGTTTCCCAAGAAATAATTAGTGATTGTGGGACCCAGTTTACCTCTATCTTTTGAAAAGAGTTGTGTAGGAGTCTTCAGATTTAGACCTGCCATTCAACTGCCTATCATCCCAACCAGATGGGCAGACTGAATGAGTGAACTATTGCCTATAACAGTCCCTGCGGTGTTACACTGCCACAAATCATTCAGATTGGGTTACCAATCTCCCATGGCCCAATTCATCTATAACAACGCTAACAGGCATCTATTGGTTGTTTCTCCTTCTTCGCCAACTATGGCTTCAACCCCACTTTCAACATGGAGCTTAGTTGTGGATCCAAGGTGGAAGCTGTTATAGACTTTGTGAAGACAATCAAGAAAGTACCCAAGGGGTGAACACCAGTTTGGATGCGGCCATGCAAGATTAAAGGAGAGCACTGATGTTAAGAGATGAGTTGGTCCATCATACAAGGAAGGAGATCACTTTATGTTGAATGCTAAAAATATCCCAATCAAGCAACCATGCAAAAATAGGACCAAAGAGGATTGTGCTGTACCGCGTTGATAAAAAGGTATGCCACGCCTCATAACAATTGGATCTCCCTCTGTTGTTTCAAATCTTTTCTGTATTCCATAAAAGCAAGCTCACATTGTTTGAGGGCCCCCTCCCAAGACTCCCAAGGATTATCTCATAGATAGGGCGCCAGAGCTGAAAGTGGAGGAGATTGTAGCCTCTCATTGGGTAAGAAGAAGACTAAGTATCTTGTATCCTGGAAGGGTTTTGACACAGCAGAAAACATTTGAGTCCCAGTTCATGACTGCACCCATGCCCAAGCTCTAATTAAAGTATTCCACAAGTGTTTCCCTGAGGCTGCAGGATCCAAGTACAAGCAAGCTATCCCCACCATGAAGTTGACTCGTGCCCACAAGGACTTTTTCTTGGTAAATGCCCCTGGAGGGGGGGTGGAGCCCAAAAAGGAGGATAGGTTAATGTCAAGTTTATATGACATAATTGAGGGAACCAACTTCCAAATAAGACTGGATGGCAGGTCCAAAAAGGTCAAGCTGCAGGACCTTCCTGACTTAAAGCACACCTTGAACCAATGCTGGGTGCAGGCTAGATATTGCCAGATTGGTCCATGGATATGCATAATGCTCCACCCTGCGTTACCACAAGGTTTAAAAGTGCACCAGCTATATCATCAATAGCAACAGTTTTCTTTAGTTGCTTGGCAAATGGAGTTTCAAAACCTGTTCAGATTTTAAAATCACTAAATTTAGTCAGCTTTTCCTGCAATCATTACCTCAAGTTCAGTTGATTTCAAGCTACAGTACCCTGGTTGATGGTAGGGTGCACCTATTGGGTCACTTAGGATTAGCACCAATTCCCCCAATCGACAAATTGCCCCACTTAGTTTAAATATGTTTCTATGAGACCAACTTTCCTCATTAGGTGATTTCCTATTGATAAAATTCCCATTAGTTTACGTTTTTAATATGATGTAAAAATTTATGTGGGAGGATTTTTTTCAGCCAATGACCCCTATATACTTATTACTTGCACAGGTTAAGATTTTTTGCAATTTGTCCACATTGTATAGTTGTTGATATAATCAGTTAATAATAGTATGATGACTATTATCTGTTTTGAATGAAAGTCCTAGATTTTGGCCCAACGCTTGGCCAGTATTTCCACTAAAAATACTTGTGATGTCTCAAAATAGGTATTCGTTCCCTCATACTATCCAACTCAATCTTCTCTTAGATTCCAATTGACAGATTCTCCAGTTTGACACACAGTCAGCAGCAATTCCCATTTTGATTCCTCTTCTTCTCTGGATCTCTGCTCAGATCCTTACTCTTTTTTTAAAGAGTCTCCCAATTATTGCACACAGCGATAATATCCCTGAAAAAAGGTATAGAACAAATGAAAGCTGATAAAGTATACTAAGATAGTATATCTACTGTATACCCTTTTTCTCTATGCTAGTATATACACTGTATACTCCTTTTTCTTCTTTACTATGCTAGTATATCAACTGTATACTCTTTTTAAAATATGGTGAAACTACTATTGTTCTCTTTATTGGTGAATTCTAGGTAATTTATGGTGGGGGATTTGGTGCAAAACCCTTGATTGAAACCTCTTTGATAAAATGGCAGCCATTGCCATTAAATCACCCATCCTCGTCTCAACAGTGATGGTCTTCCCCATCCTGGATAGGATTCCATTGTTGAACATCCCTGAGACCTAAAACGCATATAGTCATAAAACGTGTCCCTAACGTTTTCCTCTTGATCCAAGAGAATCAACCATATTTGGCAAGTGACCTGCTTAGGTAATGGGACTTGTCATCCATTGAGGCAGGTCACAAAACAACTGATAAATTTGCTAGTTGCAGGCAACATCACTCACCTCGCAACTTACTCCTTACATTCCTAATCATTTGGTGATGTAACCTGACTGATCTCAATCAGGACACCCGATAGTTAATCTACTATCATATGCCCCTATTTCATCAGCAACTCTGCTTGATGAGATCTTAAGCTTTCGTCTGGATCAATCCCTGATGGATCTGACCAGGCAAATATCCTAAAATTCCCCAAACATAGTTATCCCAAAATCAGGGTCAATTAATTTCCAATTCACCTCGCATTAGAGAATTATCACCTAGCGATTCCTGATAATCTAGCAGGCTGAAAATATAGGCAAAAATCCCAACACCCCCCTTGCCTAGATTTTCAGCGAGAAAAGGACTGGGGCAGAAGAACACCGCTTTGGACACTCAGTCAAATACTTCATTTGCTCAAGTGGAGTATGATCACCAATACTCAACGCTGCTCAGAATGACCTTTGGCATGCGGTTCTCTTCCTCTTCCTCCTGGCTGCCACCTACTCAGAGCGCAGTCCCCATGATCTACTGTCATGCTGGGCTGATTGATTTACTTGTGACAATATTATTCCCAAGATCCAGTTTTCCCCTGTTAGGGCATATGACCCACTGTCATATTCAGGATCCTTGGTCTGGCGTCCTCAATTTCCTGATTTTCTCCTCACCCTCAACAGGAGACTCTTGCTGTTGATGTCGTTTGTGGCCCAATTAAGAATGCTCATTTATGTATGCCCTAGTTATTTTCTTCTCATAACCTCTTGGCTCATATCATTCTTAATTCTTCTCTGGAGAGCTTATCTCATTAATTTTGAGATTAATTTCTCCGAAATTGGATCTTAATTGATTGTAGAGTGCATAATGTTGACTATTGTCATGGTTGAATGATATTATAGTGGGGACCAACCTAAGGATAAGGGTGGGCACCAGGAGGCCAGAAGGTAAAGCTTCAGGCCTCCCTGAGCTCAGGCACACACTAGACCAACGCTGGGTTCAAGCTAAATATGCCCAGGTTGGTGCTAGTGAGGTGCCTAACGCTCAGCCCCTTACATCAGCCCAGGCATTAAATGGACAGTATCTAATTAACGCAGATGGTTCAATTTGGTTAATCAAGGAACGGGGTTTTAAAACTCATTCCATTTATGAAATCAAACGGTTGGTTCAGATCCAACTTCAATTGATTACTCAAGTGAAGTCAGTTTTGGTGTTTTCTACCAATTTGGATGGTAGTGTTTGCCTAATGGTGAATTGGTGCTTGAAACCAATTTGGCAGACTCCAAATTCTCCCAATGAAGTTTAATTATGTTTTCTGTGACCAACATTCCTTGTTGGTCGACTTCCACAATAATCTTCCCCATTTTTACATTCTTTATTATAATGTTATTTTGGATAATCCTGTGCTCAGACCTCTTCAAGGAGGTTTTTCACTACATTAACCTTGCCATTGTAAATACTATCAAGCTATCCTCTAGTGCACCATTGGTTCTCCCAGGTTCCCTCCAACCTGGGACGCTTACCCCCTTTCCCTTTGTGCACAACGTCACTTTTGTTGGGTTATTTATTATAAAAGTCGCACTTTTCTACTTAAGTTGTTATTGCTCTGGCACCCTCTTCTGGGGTCTCACAACTTTTGTACTAACGGCTAGTTCCCTGGCATTGGCTCTGTGCACCGAGAACTACCACACTGGGAACAGAAGATTTACAGACACTCTCCTTACAACTATCATATAAGTCTGACATCCCCCCTCTCATCCAGCTCATATGTCAAATTATAAGTTGTGGTACCAACAGCTGCTCAACAGTTTGTCTGATCAAGATCTTCAGCTCTTTCAGCAGATGAGTTGGGCTGCATGACGGAGCCTCTTCTACAGTCCTTCTAGGACTCATACGCCTAGTCTGGCACCAATGGCTAGTCCTTCCATGGAATTACTGGAAATGGTAACCAACCCTTCCAAAACCAGGCTAGCAATCATCTCAATTGACTCTCATCCAATTCTTCCTCTGTCATTGCTTCCAGAGTTAGATTTCAAAACTCTCATGGATTTAGCTCCTTTTGCTGATGTTCCAAATATCATTGTGGATGCTCCTGAAATAATGCACTTTGCTTTTGATTATTCCTTCCCCACAAGGTCAGAGTGCTTCTGGAGTTCCTCTTCTGACTTGGTCAATACTACAAGCCAGATGTCTTAGCCGCTGAACTCGCCATTGGCAAAAGCATTCATTTTGAACTCCCCTGCACAGAATTAAGGACCCAAGTCAATGAGGCTTATCCATAGCACTGAACCCTTTCATTCTTGAGAACATCCTAGATTGGGTTATTGCCACTTATGCTCTTCACTTTTCCAGCCAAGTTCTTTAAGTTGGTCCATGAAGCTTCCAGCATCTTCTGGCTTCCATCACTCCTTCTGCTTCAGCTTCCAAGAAGCTCATAGTCATCACTTGCAGGATGCCATTAGCTCCTTGCACAACTATATCATTTCTGGTGCATCCCATCAGTATCTTCCACTGATGGCTTTAATAGGGGGCATTATTCAGCAACCCATGTCTAGTATCCCTTGTTCACTGCTGGCCCATATGTCTGGTGTTCTTGATGAAGCCCATTGGTAAGCGCTCAAGGCTAATCTTCCAGCTCCGGTACCATATTGGGATTACTCAGGGTTATTGACTAACTGCCTCTTCCTGTACTGTCGCTTCCCTCCCCACTCTGGGGTTTCACGTTTAGCTTCTTCCGACATCTCAATTTCCCTTCCCCTAGTCACTTTCTTGCAGGAATCTACATCCACTCAATGAACTTGGTTTTGTGTAGGTCTAACCCTCGCTAGCATCCAATCTCACATAGATTTTGATGGGTTATTCATTCCTACAGCAATCCATCCTCCCTCCACCAAGAGGTGACATAGGCAAGATCATTCCCAAATTGAGTATAATTAATAATCAATAAAAATTTTAAAAATATATTTGTTTTTTCTATGTGGTTTTATAATTTTTTTGCATATCTTTATCAATCTTTTATCTTTTTTTCTTTTTCTCATAGGACTTGACCTTGTTTTGGTTCAGAGGTCCAGCTTTTTTCCCAAACTGGACCATAGGTATTCTTAGACCTAGCAATTTTCTATAGTTCAGAGGTTCTTTTTTGGATTTAACCATCTAGATTAGTTCAGAGTTCCTTTTTCAGACTTGACCTAATCATCAGGACATGACCAACTTAATGGTTCATTGGTCCTTCAGGAACTCTTTTTTGTTATTTTTTTTTCATTGATCCATCACTTCAAATACTTAGCATGGACTCAATTTACTACTCTTCCATCCAAGAGGTTCTTGATGGAGTAGGCATCTGTCACCATCTTGTAAATAATCTCAAATGTACCTGACCACAATGCATCCAGTTTGTTTCTTCTTCCAAAACCATGCATATCGCAATAGGCAACACTTTTGCATACTTGATATTCTGATAAGGCTGGTCAGTTCTTATTGTCTATCAATTTCGCTCATATCCTTTTCTTCAAAGTCATATTTAATGCTTTCAATTGCATTTCAATCAGGAATTTGTTAATTGGTTTAGGTACTGCTCATCACTCATTCCCAATGTTGGTTCCACCATGGAGAAATACTTCACTACTCCCAATCAATCTAGCGCATTATAGAGCTTTGGTAGGGGATACAAATCCTTTTTCATAAACTTATTCAACTTCTGGTAATCGATCACCACCCTATTAGAGCCATCCTTTTTTTCACAATAAGAATTGGACTCGCCCAGGGGCTCAATGATGGAACTAGAAGCCCATGCTTCACTAGTTTTCTGATTCCTTCTTCCACAACTTCTTCAGCTGCCTTTGACTGTCAAATTGGTCTCATACTGATCAGCAAATTTTCCTGGTATCAACCTTATGGATCACATCTCTCACACATCCCAAATTATGGTCATCCTGGGCAAATATTTCATGATACTTTTTCAAACAATTTGAGCACCTCCTCTACTGTCCTTCTGTCAGATCAGCGAGTTCCTCTCAATCAACCAATAGGTTGATACACTCTGCTACCCCAGCCAATAATCCCATCTCATTGAGGGTCCCAAAATTGTGGAATTTCCTGAGTTCATCCATCAGATTAGATGAACAAATGTGATGATCTGACTCTACTTGATCTTCATCAGTTTTTCACTTAAATTCGCCAGAAGAACTCAAATTTCTTTATGGCCTGACATTATTATTCCAGTAGCCACCCATGGCTCTACTCTGGGCTACTTCCAGGGGCTTCTGACCTCCCCATACAGCAACTCTGTAATCTCTAACATCAACCCTGTGTCAACTATCAACTGTGATATTGGCAGTATGGTTTTCTCATTATTGATCCTCAGTGGAATTTCCAATTTTCTAGGATTTCTGTCAGCATTTTTCATTGCTTCCTATGTCTGAAATTCATGGACCAATTAAATCAATTTTTTAATATTGTATATATTTTTTATTTTTATTTTGCAATGGGACTTATAACCTACAAAAAGGTTCAGAGGTCCTTCTTTTCCCCTTCATCCAAACTGTTCCTAGGTATACTCTAACCTACCAGTTATCATGGTTCAAAATCTTGTCTTCTTAAGATTTAACCATCCATTTAGTTCAGTGGTCCTCTTCTGGGACTTGACCAAAATCTCATGATATAACCCTTTAATGATTCAGAGGTCCGGTGGGGACATTGCAAATACTTTCTCTTAGGCTCAATACTTCCAATTAGTATTGACCTTCTTCACTATATGGTCAGCGATGCTGTTTCTTCATATATAGGCTACACTTGCTGACTTTTGACAATACTCTTGAATATATTAGGCCTTTAATCCCACCTGGTTATTCATCCAACATGTCTTAATTTTATCTCATATTTTGGCAACTGATGCTTAAATCTTCATATCTCATCAGCCAACAGTAACATTAAATTGTTCAGCTCGTTTTTCTACTAAAAATGATTTTTTGATCTTTGTAACCATCCTTAATTACACAGGTCGTTCTGGCCTCATTAGCTTCATCCAATTTCGTCTGAATTGATGAACTCATCTCCAGCAATTTCTGATCATTGATTGAGTGGTATTGAGTCAAATGACTCTCTCCACTATCTTGGACCAATCATTTCCTGTTTTGACTTCATATCTTCATTGGTATGGCAATCCAACCCTCTTAATTTATTGCTTCTTATTCCATCCAATGCCTCATCAAAACATTCACTCCTCAGGACTATTTAAAGTTGACCCAATTTCAACCTGAGTTGATCCTGCTGTTCCTTATGACTGTTTTAAGTGGACCCAATTTAAACCTGAGTTAGCCCTGCTGATACTCTTCATCTCAGATAGATGTCAGGTGGAACAGGTTTTCTTGCAGTACTAGATAGTTCCATATCTAGGCTACAAGTCCTTTTCCCAAAACTTGAGTATCCTCAACTTGCTTTGCTCGGAGCTCCACTTCTGAGCTGGGTGAATGCCAATGAACATGATCCACTTACACTCTGTCTTCATTAATTTTAACTTTCCTAGTAACATATTGCCAGAATTAGAAATATCTTCATATGACATCATGTTTGAATTCTTCTACTCAACTACACCCCCTGTAGTGAGCACCACTCTGTAAAAATTTATGGGGGAAGATTGATTTTCAGCCAAAACCTTATAAACTTATTACTTGCTCAGGTTCAGATTTTTTGCAATTTGTCCACATTGTATAGTTGTTGATATAATCAGTTGATAATAGTATGATGACTATTATCTGTAGTTGAATGGAAGTCCTAGATTTTGGCCCAATGCTTGGCCAGTATTTTCACTCAAGATACTTGTGATGTCTCAAAATAGGTATTTGTTCCCTCATACTGTCTAACTCGATCTTCCCTTAGATTCCCATTAACAGTTTCTCCAGTTTGACACATTCAGCAGCAATCCTTGATTTGATTCCACTTCATCTCTATCTCCACTCAGATCCTTACTCTTTTTTTAAAGAGTCTCCCAATTATTTTACACAGCGATAATATCCCTGAAAAAAGGTATAGAACAAATAAAAGCTGATAAAGTATACTAAGATAGTATATCTACTGTATACCCTTTTTCTCTATGCTATTATATCTACTGTATGCTCTTTTTTCTTCTTTGCTATGCTAGTATATCTACTGTATACTCTTTTTAAAATATGGTAAAACTACTATTATTCTCTTTATTGGTGGATTTTAGGGAATTTATAGTGGGGGATTTGGTGCAAAACCCTTGATTATAGCCTCTTTGATGAAATGGCAGCCATTGCCATTAAATCACCCATCCTCATCTCAACAGTGATGGTCTTCCCCATCCTGGATAGGATTCCATTGTTGAACATCCTTGAGACCTAAAACGCATAAAGTCATAAAACATGTTCCTAATATTTTCCACTTGATCCAAGTGGAACAACCGTATTTGGTAAGTGACCTGCTTAGGTAATGGGACTTGTTCCCATTGAGGCAGGTCATGAACCAATTGATTAATTCACTAGTTGAGGTGGCATCACTCACCTCACAACTTACTCCTTACATTCCCAATCATTTGGTGATATAACCTGACTGATCCCAATCAGGACACCTGATAGTTAATCAACTATCAGATGCCCCTATTTCATCAGCAACTCTGCCTGATGAGATCTTAAGCATTCATCTGGATCAATCCCTGATGGATCTGACCAGGCAAATATCCTAAAATCCCCCAAACATAGTTCCTTTAAAATTTGGGCCAACTGATTTATGATTCACCTCACATTAGGGAATTATCCCTAGCAATTCCTGGTAATCTAGCCAGCTGGTAATATGGCAAAAATCCCAACCTATGGTAACTTGGGAAAACCTGTGCATGGACCTCCTCATGGAGATCTTTAACAAGATTAGCCATTTTATCTGCACAAAATTAACTACCATATCTGGTGCTTTAGTGAGCCACCCTGGTCCCCTCCAGACCAAAAACCTAAGCTCTCCAGCCTAGATCTCCACTTGGTTATGGATTCTTCTTTAGTGTCCACCCAAGTCTTGTTGTTTGTTTGCTATTTATTAATATATACTGCATTGAACACCCTTGCCCTGGGTTACTTTGGCTCCAGCACCCTCTGTGGAGCTTTGTTTACCATCATACTAATGGCTGGTCCCCTAGTAGTGTAGCAGTGCATCCTGCACCACATCTCAAGGAATAGGAGAGTTACAGACACTCTCCTTACAGGTTTACTGATACAACCTTAGGAAACTTGGGTTATTCTGCATGTTATAACTATAGGGAAAAGATTTTTTATAAGATTTATGAGATAGAATTGGGGGGTGGTTAGCCAGGCTAGGAAATTCATGCTTCCACCCTAGTGCAGGTTTTGTTTGGCATGGGTTCTAATCAGTGCTGGTTAGAAAACCTCAGCATGGTATATTTATCAAGGCTAACCCCCTTGAGCACTTTGTTATACATAGGCTGTATATTTGTAATCTTTGATGCTAAAACCAAATTTTAAAAAAAGCCTGGTATGCCTGATATCCTGGCACCCAAGCTGCATATACATACCAAATTTCATAAATGTGGGTTTGTTGGGTCTTATAATCCTTTTTAAATACTTTTGTAAATTTGAATCATTTTATGATAACCAATTTATTAGGGTAAATTTTAAACTGCTCTTTCACATATTAGACTTACTTAAAAATTCCTAAAAATTGATGGTTCCTTAGCTGAACTACACATTTTTGAACATAACCTCCATGCCAAATTTCAAATTCCTAGCTTTTGTGGTTTAAGAGAAACCTTTGATTAATAGTGGTTTATATAGTAATAGCTGATTATGCACTTTTATTTGATGGCCGCCTTGATAAGGTCATACTTAAGCCAATGGTTTGGGCGTCTCACTCAGATGTTAGGATCAGTTTAAGGTTAGGGATGGGTAACCAATCAACCAGCTATAACGCCAGCCGCCAGTTTGAATACGAACCAATTTAATTAGATAATATGACGACCTTCGAACGCCAATTGGATTCGATAAGGCCCATTACGGTATGGAACTTAACCCGTCCTTTTACGGCTTTAGACGGGTTTATTAGGACATGGAAAGTGTGGGGCACTAAAAAGGGTAAGGGTAGTGACTTTAACTTCGAGGGTATTAGCTAGAGGACAAGGGTTGAGTAGTGATGGAAGAGATAATTTCCAACGATTTGAAGCAAACTTCACCTGACCGAGCACCCCACCCGATCGGGTTCACCCCTCACCGGCAACCCACCCAACCTTCCTTAGCTCGGGTCGGCAGGAGTCCAACTTTAGGTGGTACCCGTCGTCTAATGCTTAACGCGCACCGCCGTTTCTCTGCAAGTTACGGAAGCCCAGTTCATACCCCGAGCCATGTTTCGAACCGCATTACCCCTAAAGTATCGCACCATCCCTCCATTAACAGCCCTTCGCCAAGCGCGTCCGAGTTGGAAGCGCCCACCAGCGCCCCCGTAGCCTCCACCTACGTGGGACGTAGCGAGGCGAGAAAGGCGCGCGAGTTCAACCACAAGATTAGCTTCGACGCGCTTCACCAGCACTACCGTACTGTTGGGCGAGCTGAGGGTAATAAACCCGATCCTAATTTCAATCCAGTTGGGGTTGATGGGGATTACCAACCCAGTTCCCAAGCTTCCGAAGCTTCCGAAACTTCCTCCTCCGAATCTTTACCCGCCGTTAACCCGCCACGCTCACTGCCTCAGGTTCCCATCCAAAGGTGGAGCGTCAACCAGGTTTGTTACTGGCTCAGGGAGGTTCACCTCGAGGCCCATACCGATACCTTCCGGCGTAAGTTTGGTTGGCTCGCTTTCAAACCAACCTCTTAATTGTTTCTGGATCTCGCTTTTATCTTACTCTATTTCCGCCACCCTTATGGGGGGTTTCGCTTGCTTTGGGGCATCGTCTGGTTTAGCGTTAGCGGTATTTATTTGGGGTCGGTTATTGAATGCGGCCGTCCCGCTTAATTTAAAGTGCAGCCAAGCTGCTTTTGGGGCGGTTTAAACCGGGATGTTAAACCTTTTACCCGCGTTAAACTTTAATAGGCAATGACGTGAATGGCGAAGTGCTGCTGGAGCTTAACCATCAGCTGCTCAAACAGCTGGGGGTTCATACGGTGGGGCCTCGGGTGCGCCTCCTCCAGGCGGTGAAGACGCTTTGCCGGACCACCCTACTGGATGCTCGCCCCGATTCGGTTACCAAGGTACTTGAGGCTTATGAGACTGACTATAGAAGGAGCGGAACCAACCTCGGCCCTTGGCGGTTAACGGGGCCCCTCAAGGGCTGTTGCACCGAGCGAATTCGCCATCGTCCAGCCCACGGCCGGATGGTTTAGTTGCCAATCCGAACTTGCGGAACGGGATGCTACTTGACGAGCCACCATCGTTCTACCCGTTAATCCCCTCCTCCCACGCGTTGGATCTTTCCCACCGTTTTGGCCGCGGTAGCCCACCGCCATCTCCCCCACCCCTCAGGGCGGGCGAGAGGCCCTCGGGCGCCATCCAAGCGGCCCCCGAAAGGGACAAGGGGCTGGACTCGGAGCCGCGGCATTGGGTCCGGGTGGTGGGGGAGGGGGGACAAACTCGGGTGGTGGATATTCGAAACTCGCTGCACCACCCCCAGGCAATTTTGGCCGAGGTGCTGAGCACGTTCTCGCTCCCCGGCCCACCTGCTGATTACGCCATCTTTGTCGGCACCGGCGAACACACCCGGATGTTGTCGGACAAGGAGCTAATGGAGATATGTACCTCGGCCACCCACCCCAACCGGGATAAATTCATATTGCGCAAGCGGTATTCGCCCCCCGCCAACGGCGCGCGGCTACCGCGCGTCTCGGCCCAACGTTGGGACCGGCCCGCGGCGGCCGGGTGGGACCCAGTGGCGGCGGCGAAGCCCGTCGTGGCCGGCGAGGAGGTGGTTGACGCGGCCGGATACCGTGGCAACCGCCACTCCAAGCTATTTACGCGCCGCCCCGACTCCAAGCAGATTGCCTCCAACCTGGCCCAGTATTTTCCCGCCCAGAAGCTCCTGGAGCGGGGGAGCTTCCCTCAGCTTTCAACCGCACAGCCCGCATCCCCCCAGCACGAATCGGACCCCGTACAACCGCCGGGATCCGAGCTCCCTCCCACGCCGGGATGGGCGTTGGATTCTGCACACGTTCCCGATGCCGGGTTGAGCTCGGCACCAGCAACGGAGGAGGCATCATCCGCCTCGGATCTCCCCTCGGCTAACCGGGTCAGCCCCCAATCACCGGTATCGGGACCCTCGAACCTACTCAGCCCAGGGCTTGTTGATGGAGGCCGCGGAGGGCGGGTGCGAGTTTCGATGGACATGGAGGGTTGGATCCAGGGGGCGTTGATTGGGGCGGGAAGCTTTGGGAGCGTGTTCTTGGGGCTCCACCCTTTGATGGGCGAAGTCTTCGCGGTGAAGCAGGTGGAACTTCCCGAGGCCGCCAGCCGCAGCGAGAATCGGCAGAAGGCCGACCAGGTGGGGGCCTTGCGCGGGGAGATTGCGCTCATGCGCGAGCTCTGCCACCCCAACATCGTCCAGTACCTTGGCTCCAGCTCGACCGAGCACCACCTCAACATCTTCCTCGAGTACGTCCCCGGGGGGTCCGTGGCCGCGAGGCTGGCGGAGCGCGGGCCCTTCTCGGAGGATCTGGCGCGCCACTACGTCCAGCAGATCCTCGCTGGGCTCGAATACCTCCACCGCCACAACATCATCCACCGCGACATCAAGGGGGGCAACGTGCTGATCGACGACAAGGACTGCGCCAAGATCGCGGACTTTGGGGTGTCCAAGAAGGTGCAGGACTCGGTGCTCAGCGTCATCACGCCCCACCGCGTGTCGCTGCAAGGGTCGGTCTACTGGATGGCCCCCGAGGTGGTGAAGCAGACCCACTACACCCGCAAGGCGGACATCTGGTCGCTGGGCTGCCTCGTGATCGAGATGCTGACGGGGGACCATCCGTTCCCCAGCTTTACCCAGATGCAGGCCATCTTTAAGATCGGCACCTTCTCCGCCCCCGAGCTGCCGCCCCAGATCTCACCGCTCACCCGGGACTTTCTGGCGGCCACATTAAACCCCAAGCACGCCCTCCGCCCCTCGTCAGCCGAGCTCCTTGCCCACCCGTTTGTCAACGACGTCCCGCCCGCCTCGCCGCTCGACGCCGACCCCCCTACCGTGGCCGCGGGGGCCTCCCCCGCCCCCTAGCTTCCCCCCCTCCGCCTTGAACTTCGGTTTTACCTCTGTTTAAACATCCTCGCTTCTAAAATCCCACGACGACCAGGATTCTGCATCCTTGCCTTTAAAAACCCACGACGACCCGGCGGCCAGCGGTATACCGGAGGGGCTGCTTTTAAAGGGTCGGGTATGCTTTTAACCAAAATTTACAAGGTTCCAACTCGACGCAGCTGTCTATATAAGTCGTTGGATTAAACGATCTACAGTCGAACGTTGATGGTTTAAACTTGCACCGTTTGATCGCGCCAACCTTAACGTTTTAAACGGGTTCCTCATTTGACCACCCCACTAGGCTTAATTGGGATAAGGGCTAGACTTCCATACCCAATATGGCAGCCGGATTAAGTTGGGGGTTTCAACACGAGCTAGATAAGCTTTACCTTCGTTGGCGGTTCTTAAATCCCTCGGTTACCAAAAGTGGATAAGGTGAGCACTGATATAAGTTTGGTAATGGGACCAAACTTGAACCCCCAACGTTGTGATCGAACCTTCAAAAATTAAAACTTGGGGAACTGATCACCCCCACCGACTGATGGGACCAAGTGCGGTGGAAGGTGATCTGATCGGGGATAGTTTTATATTAATAGGGAGGTGATTGCTTATGTAAACCATCGATGGGTTTGAATCGGCTCCCCAATTCCTAACCATAAGGTCGGTAAGCTTTAATACCTTGGGGTCATGCATCCCCCAGTATAGGTGGATACCAGAATCCATTGGTTTAACCATCAATTTACAAAGACAAGGATGACCCTGATCATGAAGGATCTAGGTATCCCTATCGCCATCAAGTTCCCCTACACCCTATAGATGATCAGTTTTAATAGGGTGGAGGGGTCAGTATGCGATCCCCCTAGGATATAGCTCCTCTAGGTAGCTTCACCCACCAGGGTATAATATCCTACCCCAAAACGGGTGTCGGGACCAAAGGGTTTAGACCCTTGTCCCTTTTAAATTATAGGCCAGGAAACCCAAAGTTCCTGGGTGCTGGATTTATATGTTTGTGCTTTCCTTGGCCAGAAAGTCTTTTCCCAGGTTAACGTCCCTGGAGTCATATATACTATTAGCTTTTCCCTAAATTAATAGAGTAGGCCAACCTTAACTTAAATGGTGAAAGTGAGTGTAAAGTTTAGTGCTTAGAAACATCATTATATGGGTGTTTTCTCGGTCAATCTCCATGCAACTAAGCTAAGATCTATTCCCATTTCCAATTGGGGATTCGGCAGCAGGTGCGTCATTTCTTGTCAAATGGGATTTGTTTGTCGCATAGATCAGGTTTTAACCCCGATATTAGGGCTTGAAATCAGTCAGGGATTGCCCCCAATATCTAGAGGGCTAGAATTTTGTTAGGGATTTCCCCCAATAATGGTTTCAGCTACTTTGACAGTTCAGCTTCAAATCCTATCATCCGACTCATCTGAATTGGAGATTCAGATAGGAATCCCAACAATGCCTTCCTCTAGACCTTGGTGTAGGGGGGAGAATGGATGGAGAAAATTATGTACACAATTTACCACAGTACCCTGAATGACCTCTACAACTGAGTGTTTGTTGCCCTACTTATAAATGACCTTGTAGGACCCCAACCAGTTGGTGCCCAATTTATTATCATGACCTGGCTGATGGTGGTAAAAAAGGGCTAGGTCATCTGGTTGGAACTTTTCAGAGGTTCATGTTGGTCATTAAACTGACTTGTTTCTCTACCAAATATAGCAGATAATTTCTCGGAAGCCAGGGCCTGAAGTTGATAATTTCATTGGCAATACTTCACATAGTGACTTCAGGGGCTTCAGGGGAGGCTTGGTCAAGTATAGCCTGCACTTTAGAAGGCAGCTGAGGATTTCTTCTATACAACGCTTAAAAGGGCAATATCTTAGTTATACAATGATAGCTGATCCAATAGGCCAGAATTGCACTAGGCAAATATTGGGGCTAATGAAGGGGATCAGTCATAGCCATTTTCTGGAGGGTTACAGTTATAGTACCATTTGCCCACTCTACCATCCCATTGGTTACAGGATGGTGGGGGGTGGAGAATACCTGTGGTTCCCATCAGTTCAGCTAAATCTTTTACCAGTGACAATTTGAAGTTTTGTCCATTATCAGAAATAATTTTCTGGGCACCCATGTGGGGTAATAATCCGATTATATAAAAATGTGGCGGTAGCTTTTGCCAAAGCTGAGCGCAGTATGCAGCTTTGGTCCACTTAGTTAAATGATTCACTTCTAGGAGGAGGAACTGGTAACTATTAGAGGCTCAAGGGAGAGGGCCCACAATATCAATACTAATAGTATGGAAGGGTTCACAGGGTGGAACCACTGGATGTTGAGATTGGGGATTAGGTCCAGCTTGACTTTTGCATACCAAGTAGGACTCTGATACATCCTATATTTTAACAAGCAATTCTTTCTAATAAATTGAATCTTAAGCCATTTTTAGAGTTCAGAAATCCCTGTGGCAGATTGCTGATGTCCCTTCAACATGATATCAGTTCAAGCTGAAGGTCATACATAGGGCACCCACTTTTTGGCCACAAATTTTGTACAATTTGCCATTTTTAACTTGAAGATTTGCCAAATTTTTCACTAATTCCTTTTGAAGGGTCCAGGATTTGTCCTTCCATAAATATTATTGTGTTACTAGGTTGTAGAGTCAACCCTCTTAAGAGTCAATTAAAGTTAATATGGTAAGCTGGGATAGGCAATCTGCATTTTGGTGTAAGGCCCTGGTTGATGGATGATGGAAAAGTTGTAGTTTTAAAAGTTTTTAAGCCCATTGGGCTAATCTTCCATCAGGGTCCTTCATTTGCTGTAGCCATTGTAAGAAATCATGTTCAGTAATTATGATAAAATGTATCACATATTAATAAGGTTGGAAATTCTTAATAGCCAGTAGAACAGCCAAGCATTCACATTCTGTAATGCTATAGTTACATTAAGCTCTGGTTAATGTCTTGCTATAGTAGGTGGTAGGATGGTCCACTAAGTTTTTTTCATGCTGAGATAGTATAGCTCCAAGGGCTATATCACTAGCATTGGTAAATAGGAGAAAGGGCTTATCAAAATTGGATGAATACTTGAGAGTGGGAGAGAAATATATGTAGCAGGTCAAAGGTATGCTGTTGCTCTTCCTTCCATTGGAAGGGTATCCCTTTCTTCAACAAATACACTCAAGGCTCAAAGGTGTCAGCAAAGTGGGAGTAAACTGGCAATAATACCCACCATCCCTAAGAAAACTTGTATTTTTGTAGGGATTTAGGGGGGACATACTAGCAATGGTCAGGACCTTTTCATCCATCATGGGATTTTATGGCTTTAATTAACTTATGGCCCAAAAAGCCATCTCACTCCAAAATAGGTGCATTTCGATGGCTTTGGTTTTATCAAAGTTTGCTGTAACTGCTAGAAATCTTTTCTGAGATGATCTAGGTGCTCAGTAAAGATTCTCAAAAAATGGTAATATTGTCAATATAAACTAGCACACAGGAGCATTTTAAATCGCTTAAGAGTCCATCCATGGCGCTTTATAAAGGTAGCAGGGACGTTATATAACCCCTGCGGCATTTGAGTGGGCTCAAATAGTTTTTACTCGAGATGTGAGCACATCTCTCATGATCCTCCAGTGACAAATTGACTTGCCAGTATCTTCTGGCAAGATCTATAGCCAAGAGATAGTGGGATCCTGACATCAAGCGTAAGGAATCATCTATACATGGCAGAGGATAGCTATCTTTTTGTGTGATAGAATTAAGGTGGCAATAATCCATTAAAAAATGGTGGCCACCATCCTTCTTCTAAATAAATAGGTTTGGGGAAGCCCATGGTCTTTTAGAAGGCACCAGTAAACTGGCCTCCAACCGTTGCTGTAACTCTAAGGCTGCTTGAGCTTCCTCCACTTTGGATTTTTGGTATGGATGGGATTTGAATGGAGTTGAGCCTCAGTCTCAATTTGGTGGATTACCCTAGACATTTTCCCATAGTCACTTGGTCCCAAGGAAAAATATTGCCATACTCCTCAAGGAGTTCTTCAACGTTCTGGCATACATTAGGGGTGAGATTAAATCCAATTCTGCTTTTGACCAGAGCTATGGTAGGTAGGGGATCAAATCCTAAAAACTTTTCAAGAGCTAAAACAGCTCGAATTGGCAATATACTCAATTGGACATAGTTTTACATAAGCAATAAAGGCATACCAAGGGACTTGAAGGGTTTTATCTGTTAAGTTTTCTAATAGAATAGAGATCAATTTTCTGTAGGCAGGATCCAAAATCCCCAAGCAGGCCAACGCTTCTTTGATTGAAGGTTTTGGGTGTCCACTTAGCTCCAAAATTTGATTAGGAGGGGTGAGAATCTGGATCCCTTATATTCACAATAACTTGTGATCCAGAGGATATTGTGATAGGGTGAGGGGCATACAAAGGGATCCCATTTTTGGCATCCACAGCCTCCAGGGTAACTTAATTTAACCTTAAGTCTTGATATTCAACTTTGAAAATGGAGGATGGGTATTCAAGGAGGCATGTCCCTTTTTGTGGCTCCTTTAGTTTTGATGGGGAGTTTGAATATTAACAGGATTCAATACCCTAGTAAGGATAAGTATTTTCTTTGTGGTTGATGATGCAGTTAAACTCCCGCATCAGTTGGACCTTAATAAGAAACTCATAAAGTATCCTTTTCTAACGCAATGGTGTGGCAGTAATTAAAAGCTTTCCAAATTGGAGGGGTAAGGCAGAATAGGCTCCTATCGCCTCAGTTGACTGATTACCGGCCATCCCATAAACAGCTTCATGAATCAAGTCCAAAGCCATTTTTATCTTCTGTATAAGTCATGAGGAAATAATGTTAACCGGTATGCTGGTGCCAATTATTTCCAGGACTTTAACCTTATGTATGTCATGGAAACAGCAAGGTAAATTAAGACTGACCTGCCAAACTTGGTGTTGAAGCACCCAAATGACAAGCCTGAATGCCAGAGGCACTGCTGCTTGAGCAAATGTATTTAGAACGGGAACAAATTTCGCCACCAAGCGCCCATAGGCCATAGCTGTGTAGATGAACCTAGCAACAAACCAGGTGAACACGTCCTCAGGGCCTGTGGGTTTTGGAACTGGAAAAAATTGGGTCAGAATTGGTGGTTTAATTTCATAATAAGATTAGTTTTTGGATATAGGATTTTCTTGTAAGTTTAAGAGAAAAAACCAACCATCAATTTCTTTGGTGTTCCACAACTGATTAAAAGATGCCTTAATTTAGGGAAAAGCTTATAAAAGTTCAGGATTGAGACCCTCAAAATTTGATCTAAACCAGCAAACTTCGAGCGTGGGGGAAATAAGAACAAACCTAATTGGAATCAACATCAAAAAAGTCAGCGGTGGGCTGAGTCACTTCCAATTTGGCCTTGGACACCTGAATTGTGGGTTTGCCATTTTTCTGATGGTTAGTATAATGGTATCTCACCTGACGGGCAATGGGAACCTCCCAGGGCCACCCCACATAGGGGTGATCCCAAAAGGTTAGGAACGGGTTTGGGATATCCAACCCACCTACACCTTTTTTAACTCCATACTTTATTAAAATAGATTAGATGGAAAGTAAGAGGGGGGGAATACAGGTGATTTGGCCAATGATAAAGGACTGGAAAGTTTGGGCTACTAGAGTTCTAGCACCTCTGACCATTACTGATTAGCAATTGCCATCACTAGTCACAGTTCTAGCATCAGCGGGCTTACAGGACATTTGAACTTAGTCATTTAGTTGCCTCATCACATACAATCAGCGATCTAGTGGGGAAAGCCAAATTGCGGCTTTATAACACCCAGGGATTTAGCACAAGAATTTAGAGATTCATTGGAGCTGATTGGAGATAATCTGAATGGTCTTCAACTCCAGACTCTTGTGGTGGGGGCACTTGTTGCTTAAACTTTTGGCAATGAGTGCACAATGGATCTTCCATACATAATAATGGTAGATGAAGGCTCATAGTTAAATCAGAACTGTTCGTAAGGTTTTTGTGAAAAATAGATCCTGCGATAGATGTATTTCCATCACCAATTGTACACCCAATAGGATTTGTTGCATCATGGACCAGTACTTTTTGAACACAGCGCAATCATAATATCATTGGGTGATATCTGCTTCCAGTTCAGCGCATACAGGGATTCCTTGTGCGGGTAATCCAGCCCGCTGTGTTTGCCCAATTTGAATGTGCAGTTTAGGATCTTCCAGGTCACTGATCGCTGCTTGGCCGTTACCAAAATGGGAGTTCAGGCCCAAAATTAACTCCTTTGTTAGGTAGTTGGTGTCATGGCCTTTGGTAGCCCAGACATATAGGATTTGTGGCCAAGTGGGTGGGTTGCACCTGGGTTTTGGGAGTGGATCCCCATATTCAATTAGTGTCAATTTGTACCTTATTTTGTTTGCTTGGTGACATATTTGTCAGCGGTTTGGTCGGGCTCCTCCCAGCATACTGTGGAAATCATTGCAGAATTATGGGTCTCGACGTCCCTTTGGATTTGGTTGGCATCCCAGTCTGACCACTCAAATGACCATCCGCCCTGGTGCACAGCCTGATTGCATAGTCACCAGTAGTGTGGGGTACCCTTTCAGGAGGGTATTCACAGGTGGTATGCCATCCATTTGCATATTGAATGGGGAGAGACTGGCTCTTGGAGACCTTGGGCTCTTGCCCAGTTCACGCCCCACATTAGGGTCAGGCTCCGCATGTGCATTTGCGTTAGTTTAAGGAACAACTTCCCCCATATTCACTGAGCGTGGGATTTGAAGTCCAGGAGGCCCATGGCTCCTTTGTTCTTAAGTTTTGACAGGGTTCTAGTGCTATTGGCGCCACCTTTGCCTTGAACCACAGGAAGGTTCGGAGCATTTTCCTGATTTTCTTCTCTAGGTTCAGACTCATTGGCAGCACATGGGTGACACACCAAAACTTTGAGAAAATAAAGACATTGATTGCCTGCACTTTCTCTTTGAGGCATAGTCTGGCATTCTTCTAGAATGCCATTCAGATTGATAAGCTTGATAATACCTCCTGTTTGGCTTCCAGTACTGTGGGTCCCTTATTGTTGAATAGTATCCCAAGGTATCAGATTGTCTAGGAGTACATGATTGACATTGTGTCAGTCAGAGGGCTGAAGTTTGGGTTGCCAATCCTCATTACTGAGGTTTTTGTCAAGTTGAATTTTGCATTTGAAGCTAACTGATATAGGTCTAGTAGTTCCTTAGCACCCTGGAGGTCAGTCGGTGGGCTTATGTCTACTACCATGTCATCAGCGAATGCCAGCATTTTCAGTGGCATTTGGTTTGGGTGGATTAAGCCCCAGAGTTTTGCATCCTCTGCCACCAACAAAATGTTGGCTGCAAAATTAAACAGTATCAGTAATATAGGGTCGCCTTGTCAGAGACCCTGCCTGACCAAAATTCATTGGTATGCCATCTGTGACAATCACCTTGGTTACCAGGCCTGAGTACAGCGTTGTTATCCATGCTCAAAAAGTGTCAGAGATATCAACTGCCTTCAACGCCTTGTGTAGGAATGACCATGCTACTCAGTCATATGCCTTTTCCATGTTGTGGAACATAAGATACCCCTGCTTGATTCCCCTCCCATCCTGGAGTACATTTTGGACTGCACCTATGCTGTCCCATATACTCCAGCCTTTGAAGAATCCATTCTGGGCCTTATGGAGCGTGTGCAGTGCCGTTGTCATCAGCCAATTAGATAGTATGCATGTGAGCAGCTTATAATCGGCGTTTGATAGT